>CAJNDS010002444.1:358764-425036 GCA_905221605.1 Symbiodinium natans
CCCCCAAAAAACCACCAAAACCCCCCCCAAACCCACCCCTAATCCCCCTCCCCCCTGAACCCCCTAAACCGCCAGAAGCCCCCCAAGCCCGCACCGAGCTCAAAGCCGCCAACACCCAAACAATGAAATCTGGGAGGAGGGGGGGGGGGGGGGGCTTTCCAAAACTGGGGGGTACCATTTTGGGGTCCTTATTATGAGGGAATCCTACTGTGTGGGGGTTCTAAATTTTTCGTAAACCCCCATATTGAAGCCCGTCAACCCTCAACCCCCACTTGGAGGTTCCTGGTACTTATTGACCAATTATAACTGTACTTCTATCTGTACTTATAACCGGATTAGGGCACTTAAGGGGCTTACAAGTGGGTTATGAGTACAGTTTTCTGTTTATTGGTCAATAAGTGCCATGAACCTCCAAGCACGCTGGAACCGGAGAAGGACGGCCGGGTACTTGCCTGGGGTTCCCAGCACTTTGGCGGAGACGCGTCTGCCGTTCACTCGGCATGCATTTGAGCATGAAGAGCTATAGGAGATAAGAGTTCAGGGCTGAGGGTGGATGTAGGGTTTAGGGTTTAGGGTTTAGGGTGCGTGTAGTGTTTAGTCTGTGGGGAGAATTAGTTGCTTCAAGCTGCCGTGGGTTGCCTACGAAGCACTGCCAAGTTGAGGGGGACAGCTGCTCTTGTGACAAGGCCTAGACTTAGACTTGGACGCTCTGTTGACTTCGCAAGTCCAAGCAACCCTGGTATACTCCCCATACCCCGCAACCCTAAACCATAAACCCTAAACCCTAACCCTAAACCCTAAACCCTACTACCTAAGTCAAAAGGGCTTCCAAGTAAGTTATGGCCCCCGTCCCGGATGTAAACACGACCCCCCTGACATTTCAGGTGCCGAGGCCCCTATGCCCGAAACCCTAAACCCTAAACCCTAAACCCTAAACCCTAAACCCTAAACCCTAAACCCTAAACCCTAAACCCTAAACCTAATCCCTAAACCGACCATGGTCTTCGTTAGGGCTCAGGGCTGTGGAGTGGCATGTTGCGGGGAGGTCGGGCCTGAGCCGAGTTCAAGAACCTTTGTAAGGATTGTAAGGTTTAGGGATTAGGGTTTAGGTTTAGGGTTTAGAGTTTGGGGTTTGGGGTTTGGGGTTTAGGGTTTAGGGTTTGGGGTTTGGGGTTTGGGGTTTGAGGTTCGGGGTTCAGGGACTGGGCGGATGCCCCCCTAATCAGTGGATGAACGGAATCGTTTCCCCACTAGCCCCAAACCCCGCGCCCGAGACCCGAAACCTCTAAACCCCCAAGGCTACGCCTCCTGTCAGAAGTCACTAAACCCTAAACCCTAAACCCTAAACCCTAAACCCTAAACCCTAAACCCTAAACCCTAAACCCTAAACCCTAACGACCCAACAGGTTTTGGGCTCAGAGTTTAGGGCCCCGGTGTTTGGGGCTATTTCTTTGTGGTTCAGGGTTATGCCGGCTATCCCAACAGGGACCTTGCAATAGGGCCCTAGCCTCTTCTGCCTACAGTTACCCCTACGTCACAGACAAAAGTAGCCGCGAGACGTTTGTAAGCTGCCGTAAACTAGCTAGCCTGTTGGGACATTTTTGTCTTTTTCCCTTATTGGGTTTAAGGGGATCATATTCAGGAAGATTTTTCAGAGGCTTGGATTCAGGGCCATCCTAGTAAATGCCCTATAAGCCCCGAACCCAAACACCGTGTTCTGGAGGTTCAAGCGCAGCTCACGGGCGTGCGACAGATCTGCGCCAGTAGCCGTGCCTTCGGGGCCATTCGTGAGGACGGATCTGCACCCCGGCGCTGTGTCTTTCAGGGGGCTTTCCTTCCCTTCCCCTTGAGGCACCCAGATGGGGCAGGTGTACATGAGGGTCGACCTCTCTATATCAGATATCAATATCTGTGTATCTGTGTTACATATTCAAAAGCCCCGTATGTTTTTTTTTTTGTTCGCTCTCTCTCTCTCTCTCTCTCTTTCCCTCTGCATACCTATCTATTTGTTTGTTGGCTCGTGGAACATGCAACTGTAAGATGCATGCGCACCCAAAAACCAGTAAAACACAAAACCAAACCCACTTACTTGTTTGGTTCCAGGGAGTTTGGAGGCGGGAGGTGGGGGGGGGGGGGGGGGTGATCTTAGGGTTTAGGGTTTATAGGAGTTACAGAAAAAATAGCCTCAGGCCTTTGCCTGGGGCGACGCCTTCTACGGAGGTGGGCTGTCTTTAAAAAGCTTGTTCTTGTTTTGTACTTTTGTAGGGTGTAGGTATAGTGTAGGGTTTAGGGTGTATGAAGAAGCATATACACATGCTTTCACACATACCGGTTTATATATGTATGTATGTATGTATGTATGTATGTATGTATGTATGTATGTATGTATGTATGTATGTATGTATGTATGTATGCTACCCTTGTATACACACTGCAGGGCTTCATGTCGGGCGGTAGGATTGAGGCCCCGGCGCTTAGAAGGGGTGGCATCATCACAAGCTACCAAAGGAGTAGGCCGGGGTTCTGAAGGTTGTGTATAAATATATATATATATATATGTATACATACATACATATATATGTATATATAATATATCCGTATATATCTATATATAGGTGTAGGTATATGTATACTTATGTATGTATGTATATCTCTACATATACATATATGTAGAAATGTATATATGTATGTATGGATATATGCGGGTTCTTAAGGTTTGGGTTATATATATATATACACACACACACACACTTGTTTAATGTTGCACTGTCTTTAGTATGCCCCCCCCCCCCCCCCCAACAAATTTGGACCCTCTATGAACGCATGGCGAGGCGACCCCCCCCCCCCCAAACAAATTGGGGGGGGGGACCGCCCTCAGGGCCTCCAGCCTATAGGCCCTCAAGGCCTGAAGCTTTCCAGCCTTTAAGATTCCTGGAACCCAAGGCCCTCAGGGCCTCAAGCCTTACCGCGTAAGCCCTTAAACCAAAACACAAACCCTTAAAAGAGCAATCATCCGAAACAAAAACTGTGTATTATAGAGGGTGACCAGACAAAGTCACTAAAGACAGTCTGACCGGCCCGTGGGCTCCCCATCACAAAGTTTGTTCGGGGCCTCGTTTTGTAATGAAACTCCATAAGGCTTTACATCCAACAGACTCGGTTCGCAGAATAAATTTTGGAAACTTGTGATTGTAGACCCTCCTTACACTAAAGTCAGTCCAACATCAAGCCCCGAAGGTGATAGCCGCGACGTGCGCGAGCAGCTCTCCGACGTGCGGCAGCTTGTGGCCACGGAGCGCCTGTGCCGCATCGGATTGGATAGGGCCCAGGAGGGCTTCAGACTTAGGGTTCGGGGGGGTTTGGGGGGTTTGGGGTTTAGGTTTGGGGTTTGGGGTTTGGGGTTTAGGGGTTGGGGCTGAGGGCTTAGGGTCTAGGGTTTTTCGGTTTAGGGTTTAGGGCTTAGGGGGGTTTATAGTGGGACCCCTAGAAGGGACCCTTAATCTTACTGCCCAATAGAACCCCTACAAAAGCCGCATAGAATCCCGATACACCTAAGGAAACCCTACAGTACGTACCCCTAAGCTTTGTGGTACTTTACTGTAGCTTTAGATCCTTACCTTTTTTGGGTTTATTGGGTTTCTTCTTAAGGCAGCGAAAAGCTTAATATATAGCTACCCTCCTGAGTGCAGCCAAGTAAGGTCCCTTATGAGTCCCCCCCTTTAGTCCCTTGGCTGTCGTGCACAGATTGCAGGATCAGACTCCCAACGAATCATGTCGCAGGAGTCTTTCAGGTTTAGGGTTTAGGGTTTAGGGTTTAGGGTTTAGGGTTTAGGGTTTAGGGTTTAGGGTTTAGGGTTTAGGGTTTAGGGTTTAGGGTTTAGGGTTAGAACCTAACCCTAAACCTTAACGTCTAGAGTTTTCTTGTTAGGGTCACTAGGCAAAGGTCAGTTCGTACAGGTTGAGGAAGCAAAGCCCAGCAAGTCAAAAAGAAGTTTCAAGTATGGGGTTCCATTTGGGGGTTTACGAAAAATAGGGGACCCCTAAAGTAGATCCCCAAATAGTAGGATTCCCTGATAATAAGGACCCCAATAGGGTACCCCTAATTTCGGAAACCGCCATATTGTCACCTGAGTCAAGGGCCAATGTGGGCCTCGTTGTTCATCCCGAAGCCTAAACCCTAAACCCTCCTAAACCCTTGGATGCCCACACTTTCCAAAAGGACACTCCATCAGGATCGGCAAGCATGCTGGGGAGGGGGGGGGGGGGAGAATCCGCCTTCGGGGCGGTTGGAGAAGAAGTGTAAACCCGAAACCCTAAACCCTAATCCCTAAACCCTAAACCCTAAACCCCAAACCCTAATCCCTAAACCCTAAACCCTAAACCCTAAACCACTCTTTCATATATAATATAAATGTTAATGGCTTTGCGGGCAAGGTCCGAAAATTAGTGGGCAAGGTCCGAAAATTAGCGGGCAAGGTCCGAAAATTAGCGGGCAAGGTCCGAAAATTAGCGGGCAAGGTCCGAAAATCAGCGGGCAAGGTCCGAAAATCAGCGGGCAAGGTCCGAAAATCAGTGGGCAAGGTCCATTGGCTGCCCCACGACCTTGCCCACTAATTTTCGGACCTTGCCCGCTGACCCACGACCTTGCCCACTGATTTTCGGACCTTGCCCACTAATTTTCGGACCTTGCCCGCTAATTTTCGGACCTTGCCCGCTAATTTTCGGACCCGGGAAAGGCCCGAAAATTAGCGGGCAAGGTCCGAAAATTAGTGGGCAAGGTCCGAAAATTAGCGGGCAAGGTCCGAAAATTAGCGGGCAAGGTCCGAAAATTAGCGGGCAAGGTCCGAAAATTAGCGGGCAAGGTCCGAAAATTAGCGGGCAAGGTCCGAAAATTAGCGGGCAAGGTCCTTGCCCCCCCCATCGCCTGCCCCCCCCGCCGGTCCCAACCCCTGCATCCCCCCCCTGCCCCCCCCCCTGCCCCCCCCCCCTGGACACCCCCCCGCCCCCCCCCCTGCCCCCCCCCCCTCTGCCCCCACCCCCCCCTCGTGGGGGGCCCCCGCCCCCCTTCTTTGGGTCATTTGCAAAGCCACTGGCTGGCATGAGGGTTGAGGAGCCCTAAAATTTAGGGTTCAAGGGTTCAGGGCTGAGGGTTCTACGGTGGTTGAAGGTTCAGGGACGAGAGCGTAGGGTTAAGAATTTGGGTTGCGTGTGAAACTTTTATTATCTTAATGGTATGGGATTCTCTGGGTGGGTGGGTACTTTTCGGGCGCTTGAAAAGCTGCCAGCCTAGTGAATGCTTGAACTTTGAGATGCTGAACCCCAAACCCTAAACCCTAAAGCCTAAACCCTAAACCCTAAACCCTAAACCCTAAACCCTAAACCCTAAACCCCAAACCCTAAACCCTAAACCCTCCGCTTTGTTCAGTTAAATGAGGGGGGGGGGGGAGTCGACGGCTCATGAGCTTTTAGGGTTCCGGGGTGCAATGTTTGGGGACTTGGCCCTGCGCTTTTCTACTAGTTGCTTACGAACCCCGAAAAATATTGTTTTCTTACAAAGGGCAATATAAGGATTGCTTAAGAATCCCGAAAAATTCAAAAGATTGTTCCTCATTAAGGGTAATATCAGGATGATTGTTGTTTATTCTTTTGGGGTTCTTAAGCAAATAGTAGTTTCTCAGGGTCAGCTCCTTACACCCAAAAGAGCGCCCTCCTTTGTGTTCCTCCTCTAGTTTAGTAGTTCAGTAGTTTAGTACTTTAGTAGTTTAGTAGTTTAGGGTTTAGGGTCTTAGGGTGTCCGAAACCCCCCCCCCCCCCCCCCCCCCCCCCCCCCCTGAAAGACGCTCCTTGGGCCCAGTTCCGCCTTTGCGGCCCTCCGCGGGG
The DNA here is from genome assembly GCA_905221605.1 of Symbiodinium natans. NCBI lineage: Eukaryota > Dinophyceae > Suessiales > Symbiodiniaceae > Symbiodinium > Symbiodinium natans. The sequence continues at coordinate 364,645 of CAJNDS010002444.1, forward strand.
ACGGCACTGTGGTGACCTGGGGGAACGTCGCCTGCGGTGGGAACAGCTCGGCGGCTTCTCAGCTGAAGCAAGCCCTAAACCCTAAGCCCTTAAACCCTAAACCCTGAACCCTAAACCTAAACGTCCCTAAACCCTAAGCCCGAAACCCCTGGAGCCCCCTAATCTCTATAAACTGTAAGCCCAAGCCCTAAACTTAGGGGTCCAACATGTTTGGGCACGATAATCCCCTCAGAAAACAGCAGCAACTGTAATTTTTGCTAGGGTTCCAAATTCAGTAGAGTAAACCCTAAGCCCTAAACCCTCCCCTCAGCCCTAAACCCCTGGAGCCCTAAACATATAATCCCTCACCCCGAAAAAGTATCCGAATGATAATCCCAGAAAGCAGCTGCGATGGTGATTGTCACTACAAGCAACGAGAGAGTTCCGCTTCTTCGACTTACGTAGTAGTTCAGGGTCTATGGTTTAGGGTTTTGGGGTTTAGGTTTAGGGTTTCAACATAAGCCTAAACCCTAAACCCTGAACCCTAAACCCTAAACCCTAAACCCTAAACCCTAAGCCCTAAGCCCTGAGCCCTGAGCTTCGCGCCCATGGCTCCTTGTTGATGATTTGTTGCAGGATGCGCAAAAAAAACAGGGGCTCGCAATTCTGAAGTACCTCACCGCCACCCGGTTCAGGCTTTAGGGCTTAGGGTTTAGGGCCCCTGAAACACCCCCTAAGAAGGCCCTTGTCGTTCCAAAGCCCCAGCAGCCCCTAACCACTATCGCCACCTTCCGTTAACGCCCCAAAACCTCCAACCCGAAACTTCGAGCCCCAAACTCTCAATGCCCGAAAAGCTAGGTAAAACCTCCAAGCCCCTGACGTGTAAAGCCGAAGCCCTTCAGAAGCCCTTCAGATCGAAACAAGGTGAATTTCCCAAAAGCCCCTAGACTAGGCCAAGACCCGAAAAGCTACCCAAACCCCGCAAGTAAAACACAGCAAAAACCCTATAGCATACAAACCCTTAGAGCTACCGCCCCTAAATCCCACACTCCAACCCTGAACCCCAAACCCGAAGCCCAAAACCACAACCCCAAACCCCAAACCCACAACCCCAAACCCCAAACCCCAGAAAACTAAGCCCTACTAGTAGACCCTCAACCCCAAACCCTAGAGCATAAACTTAAATCCTCATAGACCCTAAACCCTAAACCCTAAACCCTAAACCCTAAACCTCAAACCCCCAGGTGCAAGACCAGCTCCATGGCGTGCGCCGCCTTTTCGCTGCCGGAAGTGCCTTCGCCGCCCTCCGCGAGGTAAGAGGGCTAGGGTTTAGGGTTTAGGGGTTTTCGGTTCAGGGGTTAGGCTGCTGGATGAGTTAAATGGTTGGAAGATATACCTAGCCAAGAACTGTTCAAGCAACACCCCCCAAAAACCCTGAACCGTTAAACTCTAGAGCCTACAAAGGTTTACATAGGGTTTTAGGTTTCCTTACAGACCTCAACCCTAAACCCTAAACCCTAAACCCTAACCCTAAAACCTTACAGGGACCCAGACCCCCAAGCCCTGAGCCCCAAAAAATGTGCCTGGACCCCAAAAAGGACGGCTCGCTGGTGACCTGGGGCCTTGCGCGCAGAGGAGGTGGGCTCCTAAGCGCAGAAGAGGGGTTCTTAGGGTTTAGGGTTCAGGGTTTAGGGTTTAGGGTTTAGGGTTTAGGGTGGTTTAGGGTTTAGGAATTGGGTTTAGGGTGTAAGGTTTAGGGTTTAATTCGGGTTCTGGGTTCGGACAACACAAAAATTTGGAAGGACTTGTGCCAGATTGGCGTACACGCTTTTTGTAGGTATCTTGTGTTCCCACGGCAGTACCATCATTAGTTGCTGCTGGTCCGTCCGGTGTGAATCCATGAGACGCACGGAGCTCGTTGAAGGATCGAGCGGAATGACGTCATGCATCTTCTGTTTTCATGTTGTCGTTTCCTCCATACCTGCGCATGTGTTTCGTGCCTTGAGGTCTTAAGTTTTGGAGTACTATACTTTAATACTTTGGTTTGGCTCTGGGCTCCTACTATAGCTACTTCTACATGAAAAGTATATGTTTTTTTGCCAAGGTCTACTCCAAAGTAGGGGGTCTTGAGTGCAGGTTTCAACGGAAAGTGCTCTTGGAGGGCCTCTTGGAGAAAACGCTTGTTGTTTGATTGTGTTCGGCTTTTTAGCGCCCTGGGCTTAGTGGATAACTGGCTTTGTTTCAGGCGACAGCTACAAACACGCGACTCGCCCGAACTTACAGCGCATGTCTGCTGTTGTTATCCAGAACAGCAAGCTTGGTAAGTAAAGAAATTCTGCAAGGTATATATGAATGCAAATATTCGGGCGGAAAGCAAGCAAAGTCATGAAGCTACATGTGCAGACACACAAATCGATGGCCACGTGCACAGTTATAATCACGTGTATATGTATATATCTACCGATCTATCTATCTATATCTATATATATATATATGTATTAGTGTTTCTTTATTTGTTTCTTTATTTATGTTTTCATTCATTTATTTATTTGTTTATGTTTCCTTGTATTTGTTTATTTATTGATTTATTTGTTTGTTTTTGTTCATGTCTATCTATGTAATGATTTGCATATACGTATAGATCTGTACGCATATATATATATATGTATATATATATATATATATTATATTATATTATATATATATATAATATTTTTAGTTTTTTCAATTTCGTTACTTTTTTTCTGTATTTATTTATTCATACATACATACATACATACATACAGGATTATGTGTATCTATATTTATTTATTTATGTTAATTCGTTTTGTTGATTTATGTGCTATGTGCGTTGCTTGATGCTCGGTGGCTCAACGCTGCAAATCTTGCTGGCTTACCATCTGTTGTGTTGGGCAGATGAGAGGTACACACATCTATGCACCTGTCTCCATCTAGTGCCAGGATTGAGATTGCGGCCTTAGGCACATACAGAGAGTTGCGAAGTTGACAGTACGAGCCCACCTTCTTGCTTCTCTGTCACGCCAAAGACTAGGACCCAGAGTAGGCCCTTAAAACCTTTTCTTAAGGTTAAGGTTCCCTTAGAAGCCCCTTGAAACCAAAAAGGGCGCCTTTTTTTTCAGGGTTACTGTTGGGTCTAGAAGACTACCCAAAACTCCTAGATCCGACAAGGCCAAAACCCATGACTTCCCCCCGTCGAACGCGCATGGCGGTCTTGTTAATCTCGTGGGATTATAGGGACTAGACTACCCCTATTATAATCCCTATTAAGGTCTGTTAGTATAAGGGTGAACATCCAAGTAATCCCCCAAAGGACCCACAACCCGATAGTTAAGGTTGACGCCTCAACTCGGAAACAAGCATTAATATCTGGTTCAGGGTATATTCCTACCCTAAATAACCCGAAGCCCTGTACCGAACGCCTTGACTTCATAAACGTATACCCGGACCCTAAACCCTGAACCCTGAACCCTGAACCCTAAACCCTAAACCCTAAACGACAGGGTCATGGGGGGTGCCTCCAGGTGACTCCAGCACAGCGCAGCCACGGTTGCGGGATGTGCGGGAGGTGAAGTCGACGGACCCCCGGTTTTTTCAACATTTCATAATGTGAGGGTCAGGGTTTAGGGTTTAGGGTTTAGGGTTTAGGGCTTAGGGCTTACGGCTTAGGGCTTAGGGCTTAGGGCTTAGGGCTTAGGGCTTAGGGTTTAGGGCGTGGGGTTTAGTAGGGTGTAGGGCTTGGGGTTTAGGGTTTGGGGGTTTGGGGGTTTCTGATATTAGGGGTACCATATTGTGGTCCTGATTATAAGGGATCCTACTGTTTGGGCGTCTAACTTAGGGTCCCGCATAAGTAGGACGTTTAGAGTTTAGGGTTTGACGCCAGGGGTTCGCCGCATCAACGAACTTTCAAGATGAAGGAAACAGGTTAGGGCCTAGGGTTTAGGGTTTAGGGTTTAGGGTTTAGGGTTTAGGGTTTAGGGTTTAGGGTTTAGGGTTTAGGGTTTAGGGGGTTTGGGGTTTTGGGGATTTAGTAGTTAGAGGGAGTTGCACACGCGCAGGGGGTGAGGGGCTGCCCCGCCAAGAGGACTCAGCGTTCGCCGCGATCCTGGGTGACTAGGCAGTTCAATCGTGCACTTTTGCTTCTTTTTTGCCTCACTTTAAACCCTCAAGCCTGGACCCTACACCCAAAGCCTGAAACCCTAAACCCTTGACCCTACACCCAAAACCTTAAACGTAGCACCTACACCCAAAACCCTAAACCCTCAACCCTGAACCCCAAACCCAAATCCTGTGAATCCCCGAGGCGACAACACAGTGGTGGCGTGGGGCGACTGCGTGCTGTTCAGTGAGGGATGCTGCTCGTCCAGCTTCAGAGACCTTGTGGTAGCCCAGTGGTAACCGGTTTAGGGTTTAGGGTTTAGGGTTTAGGGTTTGGGGTTTAGGGTTTAGGGTTTGGGGTTTGGGGTTTAGGGTTTAGGGTTTAGGGTTTAGGGTTTAGGGCCGTTTAGGGTTAGGGTTTAGGGTTTAGGGTTTTGGGGTCGAGGTTCCCTTACAAACTAACCAACCCCAAACAAGGGTACCCTTTTTTCATGGTTACTGGGCTACCAACAGACCGGGACAGGTTAGGGTTTAGGTTTCAGGTTTCAGGGCGTAGGGTTCTGGTGCCTTCCAAGGGACAGATGTATATAGGTAGGTAGGTATGTATAGGAGGACCCGGAATCCTAAACCCCAAACCCCAAAACCCTAAACCTACCCAAACCCTAAACCCTAAACCCGAACCCAACCCCCAAACCCCAAACCCTGAACCCCAAACCCGAAACCCCAAGCCCTAAACCCTAAACCCCAACCCCAAAACCCTAAACCCCAAGCCCTACACCCCAAACCCTAACCCCCAACCGCGCCCTAAACCCTGAACCCTGAACCCTAAACCCTAAACCCTAAACTGCCAGGTGCTGTCGAGCCACCAGAACGGCTCACGGGCGTGCGGGAGCTGGTGACCAGCTTTGGGGCCTTCGCGGCCCTGATGGAGGTGGTGCTTGTTTAGGGTTTAGGGTTTGGGGTTTAGGGTTTAGGGTTTCGGGTTTGCGGTTTAGGGTTTAGGGTTCAGGGTTTAGGGTTCAGGGTTTCAGGGTTCAGGGTTTAGGGTTTAAGGCTTGGGGTTGAGGGTTTAGGCGATCCCTAAGCCCTACTTCGGGTTTATTTGGCTGAAAAGCGGCCCAGAGTAGGGTTTAGGTTCCCTTACCAAGCCCCTTTTCATTCTTGGGCTACTCTTGGGTCTAGAGGCTACTGGGCAAAATGCTGTTCACCCAAGCTGCTGTACCGCAATAGGTAGTATTTAAGTACGGTTCCCATGTTTTCTGCTAGCTTAGCTTTGGTTTAAGGTTCCTTATCTCCAACCCAGCTTGTGAACCCTAAACCCTACATCCTCAACCGTAAACCCTACACCGTGTACCTAAAACCCCAACCCTAAACCCTAAAACCTCAACCCTAAACCCTAAAGCCCCAACCCTAGACTCCAAAACCTCAACCCTAAACCCTAAACCCTAAACCCTAAACCCTAAACCCTAAACCCTAAACTGCGCTGAAGTAGGACGGCTCCGTGGTCACCTGGGGCGATGGCGGCTATGGGGCAGACAGCGCGGCGGTGCAGTCGCTTTGAACTATTTTTAGGGTTTAGGGTTTAGGGTTTAGGGTTTAGGGTTTAGGGTTTAGGGTTTAGGGTTTAGGGTTTGGAAAGACCAGAAGCAGCCAGATGCTTCAATTGTTTAGTATGGCCTTAGAAGCTCCTTTTCAGAGCATTTGCCGGCATGCAAAGCTGCAGCTTGAAGTGTCAGTTCTCCCGAAGCTCCTAAACCCTGACATGTTAGGGTTTAGGGTTTAGGGTTTAGGGTTTAGGGTTTAGGGTTTAGGGTTTAGGGTTTAGGGTTTAGGGTTTAGGGTTTAGGGTTTAGGGCTTCAAGCCCCGAACCCCCCCAAAGCCCTAAGCTTTCGCACACCGCAAGCCCTTTAAACTCTGCGCATTGTCGACTGCAAGTTCCAATGAAGATCCGACATCATGTGGATCCCATAGCGGTAGGGTTTAGGGTTGAGGGTTTAGGGTTTCAGGTTTAAGGTTTAAGGTTTAAGGTTTAAGGTTTAGGGCCTTCATTGGGGTTTCGGGGTTCAGGGTTCAGGGTTGTCATTCTCCCCGTACTTTCCCTGTGTACAATCCCGTGTTTTTTCCTAGAACCCTAAACCCTGGACTGAAAACCCTACACCGCCCCGTTTACGAATCCCATCTTTTCGTAGATCCCTAAACCCTAAATACTAAACCACACACCCTACCAACCCCCCCCCCGGCGGTGTGATTCTCCCTGTCAGGGGTTTACGAACATAAGGGTGCTCCCTAAGATACCTCAAAATACTAATAATCCTGATGAGAAAACCCCCAACTAGTATGCCCAGTAGTGCCCTTATTCCCTTTTTGGGGGCTCTAGGTTCCCCTATACACCCCTGTAAGCAAGAAAGGGCACCCTTTTTAATCCTAGGTTACTGGGCAACCTAGCCAAAAAGGGCACCCCCTAGTTTCGCAAAGCCCCATGTCAGGTCCCAGCTGAGCAACGTGCGTGCTATCGTCGCCTGCGTCGCTGCCTTTGCTGCGGTGCGTGCTGACGGCCTCGCTGTTGCCTGGGGTTGCCCCGAGACCGGTGGAGACGTGTCATGAGGCGTTGGGGGTTTAGGGCTTAGGGTTTAGGGTTTGATATAGGGGCCTGAAGATTTAGAATAGGGTTTTGGGAATTAGAGTCTAGTTACACAGGGACCATAAAGGGAATGCTGTCAGTAATTCTTCCGACCACTATAGAAGGACTTTGGAGGTTTGGGGGTTGTAGCGGTTTAAAGTTTTACATGGTCCCTTAGCATGGGCTTTGAGAAAGGGGGCCCGTTACATACCCTCTATATACCCTATACAACCCAAGGGCCCATACTTCAGAACCCTGTAAAGAAGGTTAGGGACCGTATCAAGAGCCCACGAAACTAGTTGAAGGGTGTAGGCGGTTGACTTTAGACCCATGCGAATGATTTTTGAGGTGCCTCCTACTTCAGGTGTGTTAAAACCCCCCAGAACCCTAAGATTTAGGGTTTAGGGTTTAGGGTTTAGGGTTCAGGGTTTAGGGTTTAGGGTTTAGGGATCCTAAACCCTAAATCCCGAATTTTGGTTGGTTTTGGCTTGGGTGTGGTGTGGGGTTTTGGGTTTTCCGCTTGTCTCTTGGCAGTGGGGTGTGCGCACAGGCTCGCTGGTCTGTATAGTTTGCAAGGTCGGTGGAGCTCAGGGTTTTTTTTCCCAAACGAGGTTTTCCCTGAGCTTGCTTGCTTGAGTCTTGCGGCATAAATCCCGAAACCCCGACCATCGTGCTTTCAGGCTTTCAGGGGTGTTCTAAGTATCAAGTGGCTTGGAGCTCCACACCCCGAAGCCAAAAAAAACCAAGCCCCAGACCCCGAATGCGCCCGAAGCCCTGAACCCTAAGCCCTATGTCCTTGCTGAAGCCCCTCAGCCCAAAACCCTACCAACCCTGTAAATCCTAAATCGCAGACTCCCCACCGCCAAACACGCCAAGACAAACCCGCAAAGTCCTACTCAAGAACCCCAGCTCCTCTTGGATCCTGGATGTTTCCTAGGACCCAGAGTAGGACGATAGAGGGCGATAGTGTATATTCTAGGTCATGGTACTCATCTATTCGAGTTTCTTCTGGAGAATGTACGGCTAGGGCGGTGGGTAGCCATAGTCCCTAGACTCTACACCCGAAAGTTGAAACCCTAAACCGTAGACACTAAACCCTAAACCCTGAACCCTGAATCCTGAACCCTGAACCCTGAACCCTAAACCCTGAACCGAGGAGATTGCTCAAAAGTCCAGGGCGAATTGGTGGACGTGACGAAGCTGCTGCGCAGCTTGGATTCTTCCAGGTCGACCTTGGCAGGGTTTAGGGTTTAGGGTTTAGGGTTTAGGGTTTAGGGTTTAGGGGTTAGGGTTTAGGGTTTAGGGTTCAAGCATTTCACTAGTAGAGCTCCTTACTCCGGTATCGAATATCCTACCATTGGATCCCATCACATTATGAAAATATCTCACTTTTCGTTTTAACCTTAAAACTTTAGGCTCATTAGGCGGCCGCCCAGAGTAGGCCCTAAACCCTAAAGCCAGACTACAAAAGGCCCTAAATCCTAAAGCCAGCCCAGCGTAGGCCGTAAACCCTAACGCCAGGGCAGAGGAGGCCCTAAACCCTAAAACCAGTCCAGACTGAGCCCTAAGCCCTAAAACCAGCACAGAGGAGGCCTCTGAGTAAGCCCTGACTACGCCGCCCCTCCAAATATGCAGAAGGACCCTACACTGTAGAAGTGTACTTGGAGGTTCATGGGTAGTCATGAGTAGGGTTATGATTATGTTGACTATACTTAACCTGACTCAGCGGTCCTTTCAAAGCTCCCTCTCGGGATTTGGTGTTTAGGCTTTAGGGGGGGCTTTAGGGCTTCATGGTTCCAAAAGAATACATCCCAATTACACCACCGAAAGACCCCAAACAGTCCAAGGCACGTCAAAGAAACAGTGGAGACGATGGAGACAAAGGGAGACGAAGGGAGACAAAGGGAGGCGAGGAGCACAGCGACCCGGCAAAGCCACCCACATGAAGCGAGACAAAGGGAGACAAAGGGAGACGAAGGGAGACAAAGGGAGACGAAGGGAGACAAGGAGCCCAGGAACCCGGCAACAGTCCGCAGAATGTCGGCAATCCTTAAATGAATTTAGAACCCCAACAGTTGACTGTTTGGGGAAAAACGCGAAGCCCTGAAGCCCTAAGCCAGGAGCGCCAGTGGGCCCTGATTGCCTTCATGTTGGCCCCTAACCCCGAACCCCTAACCCCAAACCCGAAACCCCAAACCCTAAACCCTAAACCCTAAACCCTGAAGCCAAGGATCTGACGATTATTTCGCTGCCCAGCGCGCTGACGGGTCCGTGGTGGTCTGGGGGGGTGAGCAACGTGAGGTGGCCATCCACCGCTGTGGAAGTTAGGGTTTAGGGTTTAGGGTTTAGGGTTTAGGGTTTAGGGTTTAGGGTTTAGGGTTTAGGGTTTAGGGTTTAGGGTTTAGGGTTTAGGGTGCAAGGTTCTGCCTGTCAGGGCTTAGTACCAACGACTTGGGACGGAGAGGCGTGCATCTGCGAGCTCGGGATCTAGGGCAACCGCAAACCCAACCCGAAGAGGGTTTAGAGTTTTGGGTTTATCAAGGGACTAAATGAGGGGCCCTCACAAGGTACATAGAGATTATACCCGGCATAATAAGGGGTATATATATATATATATATAGGAATACGATTAGGGGTCCCTTGTAGGGGTCCCTCCTTATACCCCTCAAGGTTTAGGGGTTTAGACAGCCGCAACCCTTGCTCATGCCCTCCAACCCAGACGTCGACGCCTTAGAGATGGATTGTAGCTGCCTGCATTGCCAGGATGAAGTAGCACAGCAGAAATCAATGCGCGCCTGGCGTCTGAAAACAAGAAAACATTGCGGTTTAGGGTTCAGGTTTTCAGGTTTCAGGGTTCAGGGTTTAGGATTTAGGGTTTATTTAGGGTTTGGGTTCAGAACCATTTAGCATCTGGGTGTCGAACCCTTCTTAAGTCCGGGCAACTTGACACCGACTTACGGAGGTGCAGCGTATGTAAACCCGTGGCCCCCAACCCTTATAGCTCCAGTGGCTATGCTGGGAATGTTTAGGGTTTAGGGGTTCCCTAAACCCTAAACTCTAAAACCCTAAACCCTAAACCCTACACCGTTGGTTCAATGGGTTTAAGTGGGGCTTAGGTGACCCGAGAAACCCTCTTATAATTCCCATAACCCACCTTTCTTGCCCTACTTGTTAAGTCAAGAAGGCTTCCAAGTGGGTTGCTCCTTCCAGACAGTCCCCGCAGTCCCAGAGCGGGGGGGGCCCGAGCCCGCCAAAACATTCCACAAAAGGCCCTTCAATTTTTTTGGGGTTTAGGGTTTAGGGTTTAGGGTTTAGGGCTTAGGGCTTAGGGTTTAGGGTTTAGGGAATCCCTAAACCCTAAGGCCCTTGGGATATTTGATAACTTTCTCTTGTTGGGTTTAAGAGGGGCTGTTCTCAGGAGCCTTTTTTGAGAGGGTTTGAAGGCCATCTCAGTTCCCCAAAGGCCACGACACCCCTACAAAACCAAGAAACGAAAGAACCCTTCAGAATGTGGCCCCTCAGCCGCCAGATGCCCCCCCACCCCCCCCCCCCCGGAAGAACCTAAAGAGTCCCTGAGGTCGGTTTAGGGTTTAGGGTTTAGGGTTTAGGATTTAGGGTTTAGGGTTTAGGGTTTAGGGTTTTAGGGTTTTAGGGTTTAGGGTTTAGGGTTTAGGGTTTTAGGGTTTAGGGTGTAGGGAAGGTGGGGACACCCGAAAAGACCCTACGCCCCTAAGCTGATGAGCCCCAAACCCCAAAAAAAGGCCTAAGAGCCCCAAACCCTAATGACTGAAGTTCTAAACCCTATAACCCTAGAAGCCCTAAAACTTCATCCTAACCCTGTGGAACCCCCATAGAACCCACAAGACACCTAGAACCCCCACCCTAAACCCCAAACCCCGAACCCTAAACCCTAAACCCTAAACCCTAAACCCTAAACCCTAGCCCTAAACCCTAAACCCTAAGGTGAGGAGGCCCGGGACGAGCCGATGCTCCGCGGGGACCGAAGCGAGGGCTCCACCTGGGGCGTGCTCAACCTCACCAAGCGAAGCTTCGGCTTTTGGGGGGGTTTGGGGTTTAGGGTTTAGGGTTTAGGGTTTAGGGTTTAGGGTTTAGGGTTTAGGGCTAGGGTTTAGGGCGAGGGTTTAGGGTTCAGGGCTTAGGGCTCAAAGGATTTAGGATTTAGTTTGGGGGGTGTGGGGTTTTTGGCTTAGAGGGTTTAGGGTTTCGGGCTTATAGGGTTTAGAGCGTAGGGTTTGGGGGTTTAGGGTTCAGGGTTTGGGGGTTTAGGGTTTAGGGTAGGGGTGTTGGGTTCAGGGTTTATGGGCTCTATAGGGCTTAGGGTTGAGGATATGTAACATGATATATACATATACATATATATATATATGTATGTATATGCATGTATCTATCTATCGATCTATCTATCTATCGATCCATCCATCTATCCATCTCTCTCTATCTATCTATCCATCTATCTCTCTCTATCTATCTATCTATCGATCTATCCATCTATGCGTGCTGTGTTTTAAGAAGTGCTTTGAGGTGTCTTCGGTTTTTTTGGGTTAGGGTCGGGCAACAAAAAGCAGACAACACGGACCAAGCCTGTTGTGAAAGGGTGCATTGGCCCCTTCAACCTTGAGTTCTCCAGCCGGGAAAACTGGCAACGGCCAGAATGCAGGTAACGCCAAGCAACAGAGCCCTGGACCCTAAGGCACCTACTGGTAGCTTACTAGTAGCGTGATTGCGCTGTGTTGCATGCATGGACCAACGATCTGGGCTGTTGACGTTGAGCCGGCCAGCCGAAAGAAACTGCCCTGACACTAAACCCGGAACCTTGAACCCTGAACCCCCTAATAGGTCGTCAGGTCATGGTTGAATGTCGACTTCCCTTCCCGTCCATCCCAGGAAACTCGTGGGAGGACACGATCGAGACGAAGTACCTCAAGGTGTTGATCAAGAATCTTGACGACTCGCTGCAGGAGAGCCGGCTTGGGGGGCTGGTGGGCGGCTCTTGGTGGGATTTAGGGCTTTGGGTTTAGGGTAAACAAAAAACAACCTGGCGTTTTGGGTTTGGGGGTGGCGGGTGTAGCACGTCGCCCCTGAGTCCGAAAGCAATCAACGCCGAACACCCCAGAAAAGATTGGTTTAGGGTTTAGGGTTTTGGGTTTTTTTGGACAGGTGGGATTTCTTTAAGCACAGGGCTGCTTTGCAACAGCCATAGAGAACCTCAGCATCAGAGACGCAAGCCCCGCCCAGAAAAAATCCGGAAGCAACGTTGGTTTAGGGTTTAAGGTTTAGGGTTTCCAGGCTGGTTTTTGGGACATGTTCTATTTTCCTTACTTGGGTTTGTAAGGGGCCCTATGTGGGGGTTTCCGAAAATAGGGGTACCCTTTTTGCGGGTTCCTTCAAAAGGATGACATAGTAGTTTGGGGTAGATAAGGGGTTCCCCCTATTTTCGGAAATCCCTGTGTATAGACAAAGGGCAATTGAAGGACCTGTCTTTATTGCTTTCCTGAGCCCTAAGCCATAAGCCCGAAACCCTAGACCCTAAACCCTAAACCCTGAACCCTATTCGGGCTGTTAAGTTGCCCCTGAGTCTGCGGGTTTATCGAGTTTAGGGTGGACTTCGTCGGACATCCATCCCTCACATTTTTTGACCTCCCTTCTTCGGGTTTAGGGTTTATGTAGGGTTTAGGGTTCAGGGTTCAGAGTTTAGGGTTTAGGGTTCAGGGTTCAGGGTTCAGGGTTCAGAGTTTGGGTTTAGGGTTTAGGGTTTAATTAGGGTTTAGGGTTTAGGGTTTAGAGTTTAGGGGTACTTGGAAATCATTTTCAATTTTTGGTTTCTACAATCCCTAACCAACACGTATAGCCTTGACTTGTGACAAGAGACGTCTTCAGGTGTGGTGTGCCTCGTGTGCTTAAGGCTTCTGATTCTTGGAGACGTGGGCTCAAAGGGATAAGGGGTCAAACAGAAGCCTAAGCCCTAAACCCCAAACCCTGAACCCTCAACCCCAAACCCCAAACCCTAAACCCTGAACCCTAAACCCTGAACCCTAAACCCCAAACCCTAAACCCTAAACCCTGAATCTTAAGCGCCAGGATCTCTACAAGACCTGGGGCGGTGATCAGGAGGATGGCCGCTCGGCAGGCAGTTACCGCAACTCCGTAAGGAGGCGTCCCGTCTCTCTCTCTCTCTCTCTCTCTCTCTCTCTCTCTACTAGGGTTTAGGGTTTAGGGTTTAGGGTTTAGGGTTTAGGGTTTAGGGTTTAGGGTTTAGGGTTTAGGGTTTAGGGTTTAGGGTTTAGGGTTTGGGCTCCTCTTCTCAGTATGGAGTATATAGGTAATCTTGAACCCTTGTGGGGTCTACATTGGGATGTTCCCCCTTATACTCACAGTCCTGAATAGGGATTATAACAGGGAGGATTATAATCCCTATCTATAATCCCTATTAAGGAATGTTAGTATAAGGGGGAACATCCCAAGGTACACATCAGCCTGCCCTAATTGAAAGGTCAGCGTTTTTGGGAGCCCTAGGCATAGGCACTCAGCAAAAATGCAGATTCCCTGAGGGTCCATGTCCCTATATAGTATATACTTGCTTGGGCCCTTGAGCTCTATGTAGAAACCCCTTTCAGGACCAAGCCTATACTATAAAGGAACCCCTTAGAAACCCCTGTGAGGCCCAAGTATATACTGTATAGAAAGCCCTTTAAGGCCCAAGGCCTATCCAGAAACCCCTTTAAGGCCCAAGTATATACTGTATAGAAACCCCTTTGTTAAGGCTGTTAAGGCCCAAGTATTTCTTGTATAGAAGCCCCTTTCAGGCCCAAGTAGATACTATATAGATACCCCTTTTAAGGCCTGAGTATATACTGTATACTTTGTGGTTACATGGACCCTTTGGGATGGGCTCCTTACGCTGCCCTATCAGGATTTCCTCAGCAAGGTGAAGAGCTTGGATCAATCCCTGAGCCCTAAACCCTAAATTCTAAACCCTAAACCCTGAACCCTAAACCCTAAACCCTAAACCCTCAACCCTCAACCCTCAACCCTGAACCCTAAGCCTCAGCGCCCAAGCCCAAGGCAACCTCAGGCATCCCAAAGCCACCGCAACCAAGCAACCACACGAGCGATTGGGGCCAGGGGAACACCCCCCCCCCCTGTCCTTGCGCAGAGCCTTTCTTTCTCAGGGTTTAGGGCATCTGGTGAACACCCTAGACCCTAAGCCCGAAACCCTAAACCCTAAACCCTAAACCCTGGAAAATTCTGAAGCCCGAATGCCTCCACCCCGCGCCTGCGACCGCCGAAGCCATCAAGCACCAGGAAAGTTCGTGGCGGAGCTGAAGGAAGCCGCCGATGCCACTCAGCCCGGGTTTAGGGTTTAGGGTTTAGGGTTTAGGGTTTAGGGTTTAGGGTTTCGCGCGTTGAGGGTCCTAGGGTTGAGGGCACCGGGATGGGGTGGCTGTAGAGGGGCAACCCTAAACCCTAAACCCTAAACCCTAAACCCTAAACCCTAAACCCTAAACCCTAAACCCAATGTGACGAAAGCACTGCTTCGTCATTTCGACGCCCGGCAGCCCTTGCAGAACAGGCCCTTTTGGCTTTCATCCGCAAACCAAAGTCAGCTTCGGGTAGTTCAGGGTTTTGGGTTTAGGGTTCCTACCCTAATTGACAGGTTAACCTTTTTTGGCCCAAGGTACTGAGCAACTAGGCCTGTAGTTGAAACCCTTAAGACCCCTGACCCAGCCCTGAAGCCTACCCTGAAGCTTGAAACCCCCGAGGTATCCTAAACCCTAAACCCTAAACCCTAAACCCTAGAACCCTAAAACCCTAAATCCTAAGCCTGAACTCCACAGTCGCCTGTGAGTCGAGGTCCGAGACTTCCCCAGCGCCAAGCGAGAGGCTTCGGTGCTTCTTGTGGGGCTTAAATCTGTGGAGTTTGGGGTTTAGGGTTCAGGGTTTAGGGTTTAGGGTCTTAGGCGAACTGTCATGCGGACAATGTGGAAGCAACGAAGCTTATACAGGGTTTGGGATTTAATTGGGTTTTCCTTTCCTTTGGAGGGGAAGGGGGAGGGGGTTAAGGGCCTACTATTCACGTACCCTACGGCTGTAAACCCCTAAACTCTTGCACCCTACCCTTAAGCCCGTAGACCCCAAGACTCCTCAACCCGAAAACCCTCAGCCCCCAAATTCCTAAAATGCTACAATCCCTGTTGTGTGCGGGCACTTCCTGCGAGTGAGGCCTTAGGGCTTAGGGTTTAGGGTTTAGGGTTCAGGGTTCAGGGTTCAGGGTTTAAGCTTCAAACGCTAAACCCTTCTAGGGTGGTGGTTTGGGGGGTGTCACTCATGAGAGCAAAGGCCACCACCCCAATGGCTCTACAATTCACATGAAGCAGGGTTTAGGGTTGTTCTCGGTGATCGTATATGTTCACATCTCTAAAACTATGGTCCCTATTGATGTCCTTTTTCTGAGGCGGCCCCTCTTTGATTCAGGGCACCCCAAAAAGGGAGCGTCATTTTGAGAACTGACCATATATCTGTATATCTAAATAAATTCATATATATATAGAGATATGTCTCTTTGTATTTGTTTATTTATCTTGATATTTGTCCATAAGGTGTGTTTGCATGGTTTCTTAAAGCGGTTTGCAAGCGTGCATGTTGAGTGTCTCTTGGGGGATACTCGGAAACGAGCCCTACTCCGACGTTGGGCCGCACGCCGCCCCACAGAGCCGCGGTTTAGGGTTTAGGGTTTAGGGTTTAGGGTTTAGGGTTCATCTTTTTGGGGGTTTGTAGGGTTTGGAGGGTTGGTAGGGTTTGTGGGTTTTTCTTGTTTTTTTGGGTGAGTTGAATCGGGGGTTTGTAGGGTTTGGAGGGTTTGCAGGGTTTGGAGGGTTGGTAGGGTTTGGAGGGTTTGGTAGGATTTGTTGGGTTTACAGGGTTTACAGGGTTCAAGGTTTTCGGTTGCTAGGTTGTCGAGGGTTTTACATCCTAAACCCTAAACCCCCCTGCATCTTCTTTTGCAGGCAGAGATGCCGCAGCTCTGGGCTTTCCGATCGTCCCTTGGCTGGCTGGCCTTCGGGTTCTAGGACTCCAGGACCCAGAGTAGGCCCTTATTCCCCTTTTTTGGGGTTCAGGTTCCCTTGTAAGCCCCTTTCAACCTTCGAGGACCAAGAGTAGGCCCTTATTCCCTTTTTTGGGGGGGGGCTTAGGTTCCCTTGCCACCCTTCATGATTCCTAGGTTACTCCTGGGTCTACGGGTACGGGGTTCGTTACCTTCATCATGTCAGAACTTCGACAAGCAGAGAGGTCTGAAAGCCGCCGCATCGGGCCTTAAGGGAGGGGGTTCATGGGGGCTAGGTCCCTAGCAAAATCTTAGAGAAGCTTAGGGAGCCTTAGGGAGTAGTGGGGAGTATTGGGGCACCTTGGGTTACATACACCCCTTGAAGCCCCCCCCCCCTCCCTTAATAGCTCTTAGACGAAGTGGTTGCCCAGTTTAAGGTGAAGAAGGGCCCCAAGTTGCGCGCTCAGTGCAGAGGAGCACCCGCAGCGCTAAACCCTAAACCCCAAACCCCAAACCCTAAACCCCAAACCCCAAACCCCAAACCCCAAACCCCAAACCCCAAACCCTAAACCCTAAACCCCAAATCTCAAACCCCAAACCCCTAAACCCTATTCGGCTCCATGGCTGGGCCTCGAACTCTAGCACCATGAGCCTCAGCCACTTTCGGGTCATAGGGAGACCCCATCCCTTTGAAGACCCAGGGTTTAGGGTTTAGGGTTTGGGGTTTAGGGTTTAGGGTTGAGGGTTTAGGGTTTAGGTTTACTACATTTGCTGAACTCCGAAAAGCCGTGAAGCGCTTAGCCCCAAACCTCACCTTATCTACTTCGAACGCCAGCCGGGGCGCCAGGGCGGTGACTTTAGACGCACTGCACAACAAGATGCTCGGCCGCAGACGGGATCAGGATGTGGTGTAGCGTAGCCGAGTTGTAAGGTGAAAGGTTGGATGTCAAGGACACTGTCTCTACCCCAGCCCTCCCACAAATGCCAGTCACACTTTCTTTGGGGGCAACCGAAGAGCATCAGTTGATGGAGGCCTGGGCTTCGGGGGCTTGTCTATGCATTTGGGTTCCCATCTGGTAGGCCGCGGACTGAGTTCCGCGGATCCTAAGCCCTAAGCCCTAAGCCCTAAGCCCTAAGCCCTAAGCCCTAAGCCCTAAGCCCTAAGCCCTAAGCCCTAAGCCGCGGTCACCGTTGTCGACTTTGGTGTAAGCGTTTGTTAACGGCAGCTTGAGCAGGGGCAGTTGGGCACCTTGTATGAAGGCTTCTTCATGGATTTATAGGGTTTAGGGTTTAGGGGTTATGGTTTGGACGTTTCCCAAAATAGGGGTACCTTGGGGTCCCCTATTTTCTTAAATCCCATATTAGGGTCCGAAGTTCTAAGGGCAACTCAGTGTCTGCATAAGGGGATTTGGGGTTTAGGGCCTAAACCCTATTTAGTAGCTGAGTGAGCACACTTTGCACTTTTTGGGATACTATAATCCCCCTAAAGAACTGAAAGGGGTGCACTTTTGGGAGTGTTAAGAACACAGCAACTAAGCCCTAAACCCTTTAAGTCCTAGGCTTTGGGCGCAAGCCCTAAACCCAAACCCTGTCTCCTGAAGTTCTCAATGTTGGCCGGGGCTTCAGTTGTTGTCGTATTTATTGGGTATACTCGAAACCCTAAACCCTGAACCCTAAACCCTAAACCCTAAACCCTAGGCCAGGATAAACAGAAGTTGTACGCGTTTCATTGCGAACAGCTCGTGCGATAATCCTTCATCCTTCACAGTGAAAAAATCAGGCAAAAGCATGGCTGTCAGGCACCAAAACAGACCCTAAGTAGCGAAAGAAAGTCCCAAGGCCCCAAAAGGGCACTGGGAAGCCCCAAAGGGCACGGGAGATCCCAAGGGGCAGAACCGACACCAAAAAAAGGCCCCAAAGAAGGCCTCGGAGGCCCTACAGGGTGTCCCCAAAGCCTCCCAAACTGGCAAAGCAAAAAAAGCAGTTAAAACCCGCACAAAACCCGGTCAAAACTCCGGCCGCAAATCCTAGACAATTTTTATATTTCGTTCAAAAGCAAAAGAAAAAGCCGGTCAAAACCCGCACGAAACACGGTCAAAACCCGGTCAAAACCCCGGACACAAACACTATACAATTTCTATAAGCCCGAAACCCCAAACCCTCTCTCTCTATATATATATATATATATACATATATATATATATATACATATAGATGTTATATATGGGGGTTCTAAACCCCTGGCTCTTGACAATGGATGACAGAGTCCTAAAATTATTTGGGTGTAGGCTCAGGACCCCTAAAAAGCCCCGCAGCGGGTTTAGGGCTAAAACCTGGCGCACTTCGTGTGCATATTGTTTTTCCCGGAGCCTCTAGGGAATGATCCCCCCATTTTTCGGCCCTATGCCCTAAACCCTAAAGCCTAAACATTATGCAATAAACGCTAGGACCCCAAACCCTATGCCCCAAACCCTAGGGGCCCTAAACTCTATGCCTAGATAAAACATGACTGGAATCGGCCACTTTTGGCCGGTTTCTAACCCCAAAACCCTAAACCCTAAACCCTAAACCCTAAACCCTAAACCCTAAACCCTAAACCCTAAACCCTAAACCCTAAACCTTCTGGGGTGCCCTGCACAGGGCTCCTAACCCGGGGCATGGGGTTTAGGTCCCTAGGGTTTGGGGTTTGGGGTTTGGGGTTTAGGGTTTAGGGTTTAGGGTTTAGGGTCTGTTGTGGCCCTTTCATTTCGGGCTGGACTTTGAGCTTTACGCCTACTGGGAATGTATTGAGTGGACTGTTTAATTTCTTAACGTTAAGCCCCTAAACCCTCCCCCGCCCTCCTCCAAGCCCGAAACCCTAAATGCCAAGCGTTAAACCTGTAAACCTTAGTAGCTGAGTTGGTAACCTGGGTATACAGAATTCTTCTATAACTGAAAGGTTAGCCTTTGGTACTCAGACTCAGCGAGTAGGAAGCCCTCAAAAAGAGCCCAACGAAGCAGCTCCCAGGATCGGCATGGAGACCGAGTCGAAATCCAACTTACTAGCCCTTTGGCCTGGAACGGGGGTTGGGGGGAAGTGCCCAAGCTTCCCTAATACCTCCCCTACTCCCTAAGGCTCCCTAAGCTTCCCTAAGGTTCCCTAGGTACCTACCTACCCCATGAACCCCCCTCCTTTCGGAACCCCTATAGTTATGTAAGACTACGTCTCACAGGGTTTTTCAAAGGCCAAACCACTAAAAGCTAAACCCTAAACCACTAGGCCACCAGGGCTCCTGCTGTACGCTCTCAAGCCCCGGGCACAGCACAACATGACGGAGAACCAAACCTTTAAACCCCATGCCCCGAAGCCTTGAACCCCAAACCCTGAACCCTAAACCCTGAACCCTAAACCCTAAACCCTAAACCCTAAACCCTAAACCCAGCGTTGCTGCTTCAGAGTTTTTGGGGGTGCTATGGGTGTAGGGTTGTGTGGGCTTTGGGGCGCTCTGGGCCGAGGCTCTGGGCCGAGGCTCTGGGGGTGTAGGGTTTATGGTTTGGGGTTTTCGGGCTTAGGGGTTTAGAGCTCGAGGGCTCTAGGGCTGCAAGACTTGTGGTTTAGGGTTTGGGGTTTGGGGTTTAGGGCTTGGGGTGTTTGAGTTTGGGTGCTTTGGGCTAGCAGTAGGGTGCTCGGCGCTTCTAGGGCTCGGGGCAGAACCCTGCGTCTGAAATCCCTGAGCCCTGAACCGTAATTCTGGGTTTAGGGTTTAGGGTTGTAGAATCCTAAGTCTGGGTTTAGGGTGCAAGGTTGAGAATTCGAACCCTAAGTCTGGTAGTTCAGCGTTCAGCGTTGGGGGTTTAGAGTGTAGGAGCCTTAAACCTTGTAAGGGCCTACGGGCCATAACCCTCACCACAGGTTCTGAACACCGTGCTGCAGAACCCGCTCATCAACATCCTGCGCCTGGGCCATGTTGGTTCCCCCGCGCAACCCGCTGGGTTTAGGGTTTTGGGTTTAGGGCTTGGGGCTTAGCTATCCTAAACCCTAAAACCTGAACCCTAAACCCTAAACCCGGTTTAAGGTTTTAGGGGGTTTGGGTTGTAGGCATTAGGCAACTGCTTGGTTCTGGTTTGGGGACTTTCATTCAGACTCCTTCTGTCATGACTGTGCTCAGGGTTTAGAGCTTTAGGCTCTCAGTTTGAAGTGAAGTTCATGAGAACCCCAAGCCCCTGACCCCTAGACCCTACTTGCTCTTGAGCATCTAAACCCCAAACCCTACACCCTACACCCCTCACTCTTTTCATCAGGGGCTTGATCCTATGAACCTTCGGTATCTTCTATGAACCAAGAGGATCTTCTTTCAGAGCGCCAGGGTTTAGGGTTTAGGGTTTAAGGTTTCGGATTTAGGGTTTAGGGGTTTAGGGTTTCGGGGTTGGGGGTTGAGGGTTGGTGGTTCAAGGGTTCAACGTTTAGGGTTTAAGGTTCAGGGTTTAGGGTTTCGGGGTTTCGGGTTTAAAACGGTCTTCCCTGAACCCTGAACCCTAAGCCCTATATTCTAAACCCTAAACCGCAAACCTTGAACCCTGAACCCCAAACCCTAAACCCTAAACCCTAAACCCCAAACCCGTTTCCCTTAACCCGAAACCCTGAACTTCGGGTTGAAAGGTTCAGGGCTTAAAAGGGTTAAGTAAGGGGTTAGGGTTTAGGGTTTAGGGTTTAGGGTTTTGGGTTTTGGGTTTAGGAAGTTTAGGGTTTAGGAAGTTTAGGGTGCCCTGAACTTAGGGTGCTAGGGTATAAGGTCCGGGGCTTCTCAGGTCTAAGGGCTCCAAGGGCCTTTAAGGGTTTAAGGGTCTAAACCAAAAAAACCCTAAACCCTAAACCCTAAACCCTAAACCCTAAACCCTAAACCCTAAACCCTAAACCCTAAACCCAGAAGTTGTTCAACATCTCTAAGGGTTTAGGGCTCAAGTCGAGGGCTTCTTAACGTGCTTCTTGGGGGTTTAGGGTTTAGGGTTTAGGGTTTAGGGTTTAGGGTTTAGGGTTTAGGGTTTAGGGTTTAGGGTTTAGGGTTCGGGGTTTGGGGTTTAGGGTTTAGGGTTTTAGGGTCCAGCAAGTTGCAGGGCGCGGCTTCCCTTAAGGCTTATCGGGTTTCGGGCTGACGAGGTAGAAGGTTAGGGCCAGGGCCCCCACTCTCCGCTGCCTAAGTTAAGCGCCCTAAGTCCAGGAAGCTGAAACCCCCGACCCCCAACCCCCAACCCTCAGCCCTAACCCCAAACCCCAAACCCCAAACCCCAAACCCTAAACCCTAAACGCCCTCAGCCCTAAACGCCCTAAACGCCCTAAATGCCCTAAACCCTAAGCCCTAAACCCGAATCTCAAGCCCTGGAACTACGCTGGGAAGCCCAAAACCCCTCAGTTCAGGAGCAAACTTGAACCCCGCAAACCCTGAGCCCCAGAGCTCCAGAACCCTTTAGGGTTTAGGGTTTAGGGTTTAGGGTTTAGAGTTTAGGGTTGACAAGCGCACGAGCCCCAGCAACCCCTCAGGACCTGAAAGTTGTTGAAGCTCTTTAGGGTTAAGGAGTTTAGGGTTTAGGGGTGTAGCGTTTAGGGGTTTAGGGTGTAGTGTTTAAAGGTTCAGTATACTTTAGAATCCCCAGAAGCTTTTTCACCTGAAAGCGCTGAATAATCAAGCCGCAGACCCTTGTAGGCCTCAAACACCCCAAACACTACAGCCCCTCCAACCCACCCCCAGCACAAACAATCTACTCAAGAACAAGCACCCTTAAACCCTGAACCCTAAACCTTAAACCCTAAACCCTAAACCCTAAACCTCCGCGACTTGCTGGTGCAACTCCAGCCGCCGCCATGGGACAAAGCTGCTGCAGAGACACAAGCACCACGGAGACTGGCTGGCGGTAGGGATGCCACGGTGCGAAAAACCCAACATCCCGGGGTTCCCAAAGTGGGTACCCTCAGTCAATCAGTGCAAGACTTATTGGGTCCGGGTCCACCCGCACAAGCTGGTGCAGGCTTGAGCCTCTCCCTCAGCATCGGAACAAGGACCAGCGCTAAACTCGAAGCTGGACACTTTTGTAGGTTTCACTTCGGGTCTTGGGGTTAGGGTTTAGGATTTAGGGTTTAGGGTTTAGGGAGTATTAAGGCAATTCAGGGAGAATAGCCCTAAACCGCATGGGGTCTGAAACCCTAAACCTTAAACCGTGCCCGAACCCCAAGTGTTAGACCCCCACGAGCCCTCAAACCCCAAGCCCCAAAGTCCGGACCCTGCTGCCCTCCCCCCCCCCCCCTGCTTCACCCAAGTTTTCAACTTCTTGTCCTGGCGCATGAGGCCTTTCAGAACCCTCAACGCTTAGGGGGGTGCAGGGATTGGGGTATGGGGTTGGGATTTAGGGTACAGGGTTTAAACCCTGAACCCTAAACCCTACACCCTAAACCCTAAACCTTCTTCCTGGTCTGTGAGGCCGGCTCTAGGAACGCTGGTCGGAGTCTTCGAGTGGCCTCGGCAGCATTTGGGGAGAGGGGGTTTAGGGCTTAGGGTTTAGGGTTTAGGGTTTAGGGTTTAGGGTTTAGGGTTTAGGGTTTAGGGTTTAGGGTTTAGGGTTTAGGGTGTAGGGTTTAGGGTTAGGGTGTCGGGTTTAGGGTGGAGTTTGGGAAGGAGCTTCGGGGAATTTAGGTTTGCTACTATTTGCTTAAGAACCCCCCCAAAGAATAAGTAGTATTCTTCCTTGTAAGGGTCAGAAAGGGGTTGTTTTCTGTCATTTTCTGGGGGCTTCATAAGCAAATAGTAGTTTAGGGCTTGGGGTCTGGGGGACGGCCTCGGCAGAATCAAGCACTTATGCGCAGCCCTTCAGTCAGACATGTTGTTTAATCAAGGCCTGCGGCAAGGCATCTTGCAATCGCCCACTGAACCCCAAACCGTAAGCCTCAAACCTAAGACCCCGCCCCTAGGGAGTTTACGGCTTGGGGTTGGGATGTTACCCCTTATACTAGCAGTCCTTCATGGGGATTATAATAGGGGGTACTTGAATCCCTATTAAGGGCTGTTAGTGTAATGGGGAACATCTCAAGCTTAGGGCTTCCGAAACCTCTCGAAGATGCTCTGTTCACAAGCTTCAACCTCCAACACGTCCGGCAGCGAAACAGTATCCCAAAGTTGGACATCCCGAGCTTCTTGGGGGGGGGGGGGGGAATGATGGTTAAGGGCGTAGGCTTGAGGACTATTTGTGGTGTGGGGGGGGGGGGCGGGAAGTGAAGGGGCAGCCTAATGTTGGGAAAACTCTCAGAATAAGTTCCTCAGAACACGGCATGTCATTCTTCACAGCCGCCATCCGTTCTGAGGTGGCAGCAGCTGTGCATCAACAACTTCAGCGGGCGAATTACGAAGGCGCGCTCGCACGCATCACAGTGGACAGCAGGTTTGTGTAGGCTTGTACGCCCGAAACCCTGAACCCCAAACCCTACCTAAACCCTGAACCCTGCACCCCTAAACCCTAACCCCAAACCTCTGACGTCTAACCTCTGAACCATAGGGTCGTACAGGAGCCGTATGCAATATTAGTCAACCAGTGGGTTGGTATCCTTCGGATCCCAGCAGTCTGCTTAGGCTCTGAGTTGTTTTAGGGCTTAGGGGTTGAGGGTTTGGAGTTTAGGGTTTAGTGTCTTGTGGTATTCCCCTCCCCCCCCCGACCCGCAACACCCCAAAGGTTGGTCGGTTTGGAGTTTAGGGAAGACCGGAGCCCCCGAACAAGGTTTTCGGGCCTAGGGTTTTTGGCCTCGCAGTGCACCCGACAAGGCATGACCCGGAACCCAAAGCTTCCTCACATTGAACCAAGACCCATTGAAGCACCGAAAAGGACAAGCAACTTGGAACCCAAGCCCAAAGCACTAAACCCTCAACCCTGAGCCCTATCCCCTATAAGCCTCTGAAGCCCTTAACCCGTCAACCCTAAGCCCGAAAACCCTAAGCCCTAGACGTTTAGGGCTCAGAGTTGTGAATTTAGGGTCAGAGCACTAAAACCCTAAACCCTAAACCCTAAACCCTAAACCCTAAACCCTAAACCCGGTTTTCGGGCTTAAGGTCTGGGGATGGTTTGAGACTCTCTTCAGATTCGGCTTCTGCTGTGACAGGCAGATGCTGGCAACATGACCGTCGCGGATGTCTTGGACAAGGTTCCTAGACCCTAGACCCCTAGACCCCTAGACCCCTAGACCCCTAGACCCCTAGACCCCTAGACCCCTAGACCCCTAGACCCCTAGACCCCTAGACCCTAAACCCTAAACCCTAAACCCTAAACCCTAAACCCTAAACCCTAAACCCTAAACCCTAAACCCCTAAAACCCTAAAACCCTAAAACCCTAAAACCCTAAACCCTAAAACCTAAACCCTAAACCCCTAAACCCCTAATCCCCTAAACTCCTGAAAAGCCAAAGCCCTGAGCCTCAAATCCCCAACCCCGAAGGTGCAACAAATCCGCGTGGTCGGGGAACCGGGTTTAGGGAAACGGTGCATAGGGAAACAGGTATAATTTAGGGTTTAGGGTTTAGGGTTTAGAGGGAGCACCGCTTACTGCTTTGGATTGAAGATTAGGATCCCGGAACAGGGGGGCAGGGCTGATGGCGTCAGAACTCAAATGGGAAGTCTGACAGTGAACTTCCTAAACCCTGAACCCTAAACCCTAAGCCCTCACCCCTAAACCCCAATCCCCAAACCCTAAACCCTAAACCCCAAACCCTAAACCCTAAACCCTAAACCCTAAACCCTAAACCCTAAATGCAGGCTTAGAGGTTCGGGGTTTGGGCTTGGGGTTCCCGCAGCCGAACTGTAAGGTGCCGAGAAACCAGCAGGAGCGGCAGCAGTGGAGTCTGGCAACTGGGCACGGTTACAACCCGGGTTTAGGGTTTAGGGTTTAGGGTTTAGGGTTTAGGGTTTAGGGTTTAGGGTTTAGGGTTTTTAGGCCCAGATTCCGTAGCTCTAGCACCATGGAGCTATCAATCCAACACCCTGAACCTCGAATCGTGAACCCCAAATCCTGAAACCCCACACCTCAGAGTCAGAGGTTTTGGGGTCTTGGGGTGCTAGGGTTCCCTAAACCCTAAACCCTAAACCCTAAACCCCAAACCCTAAACCCTAAGTTCTAAGGTTTAAGCCTTAAGTTTTAAGCTACAAACCCTAAACCAGTGTTGGGGTTAAAAGTGTCTAGGGCGCATGGACGTGTCGGCATTTGGGATTGTTTTGCCAGTCGGCTTTTGAACCTGTTTTGGTAATAAGCCCGAGGGTGTGTTTGCTGTTTAGGGTTTAGCCGCATTTCGGGGGCCCAAGAATAACCCTGATTAGGAAACTTGGCCTAACCCTAAACCCTAAACACTAAACCCTAACCCCTAAACCCTAAACCCTAAATCGAGCGCGAAGCGGCCAGGCATTTAAGCAGTTCGAGCGCGCCTGGCGGCTGGCGATGCCCTACTGCGAGTATGAGCGCCTGGTCCATCCAAGCCTTCCGGGGCCCCAAACCCCAAACCCCAAACCCCAAACCCTAAACCCCAAACCCCAAACCCTAAACCCCAAACCCCAAACCCCAAACCCCAAACCCTAAACCCTAAACCCTAAACCTGGGGCTACAGTTGATCCCTGAACCTGGGTTTCGGGTAGTGAGTTTGGGCTCAAAGCTGACTTCCGAAGCCTACTTATCGGGTTTAGGGTTTAGGGTTTAGGGTTTAGGGTTTAGGGTTTAGGGTTTAGGGTTTAGGGTTTAGGGCTTAGGTTACATACCCCCCTTGAAGCCCCCCTCCCTTAAGAGCCCTACAACCTACCCTAAGATTCTCAAACCTGCCTTTTTGTAGCCTACGGAGTTGCAGGGTTCGGGGTGGTTTACGGTTTAGGGTTTAGGGTTTGGGGTTTGGGGTTTAGGGGTTTAGGGGCTTAGGGGTTTTCAGGGGTTTAGGCGTAAAGAACCCCACAAATTTCTGCGGCGATTGCTGTGAAATTCTTATCGGAGTCTTCTGTGACGTACGAACAACACTCAGCCCGAAACCCTAAACCCCTAAACTTTGGCCCTAAACCCTAAACCCCTAAACCATAAACCCTAAACCCCAAACCCGAAACCCTAACAACCGAAGGAGGCAGGTCTTCGGGCTCTTAGCAACCCAAGCCGGGGTTTAGGATTTAAGGGTTTGGGGGTTTAGGGGATTTTAGGAATTGAGGGTGTAGGAGCTAAGTTAGGATTCAAGGGTATTAGGGACTTGGGGATTTTAGGAATTTAGGGTTTTGGGGTTCGAGGGTATGAAGGTTTAAGGATTCTAGAATTTTGAGGATTTCGTGACTTAAAGGGCTTTAGTCTCAAGAGCGGTCAGACCGAGGAAGTGTTCAGAGGCTGGAGGTTTAGGGTTTAAGGTTTAGGGTTTAGGGTTTGGGGATTGGGGATTTGGGATTTGGGGTTTAGGGTTCGTTGCTTTTTCGGGTGTCTGGGTTTAAGGTTTCGGTTCGCCAACAGACCCCTAAAGCCTTCACCCTTCTAGGCCCCACACGAACTGCCCTAAACCCTAAACCGTAAACCCTAAACCCTAAATCCGGCAGTGCTGCCACTGGCACCCGGCCTCGACGATGCGACGGGGTCCATCATCGGCGCCGTCAGCGCAACACCGCTTTCCGGAACTTCCACTGACACATCAGGAGGGTTTAGGGTTTAGGGTTTCCCTAGGGTTGAGGGTTTAGGGTACCGCAAGCCACAGTCCTCAGACCAAGTCGCTGAACGGCCAATCCCTCATCGAGGCGGAAGCGATGCCCACATGAGCAATTTTGCCAATGCAGCAAGGCTCACTGCGTCACCCCTGGGCTGCATAATAACTTACTTAGCCAATAGTTGAACTTTAAACTTTTTTGGGTTTCCTGAATTGAGTAGGAACAATAAAGTTTATACACCCTTTTGTCCCCGTGGTCCAATTGGAGATGTAAGATAAGGCGAAGTCGAAATCTTTGGCAGAGTCATCGCTTTCACAGTCAATCTGTCATATCTTTCGAAGGCGGCTTGAGCAAAGGCTCACCGTGTCACCGTTGGCATAATCGCTGTCACACTACAGGCCCCGAAGCCCCAAATTATTATGGTTTCGGATTCAGCCCCCTCAGACCGCAGCCCGCCGGACAGTTTGAGGGTTTCAGGGTTTAAGGTTTGGAGGTTCTAGCTCGGGTTTAGACTTTAGCGTTGGTGCATGGCAAGCCCTAAACCCTAAACCCTAAACCTTAAGCCCATTCGGGGCTTCAGAGCTTAGTTGTGACGACCCAGGGTTTGAGTGCCGGGTTGCGGTTTAGGGCCTCGTGTGAATGAAGGGCCGGGCCAGCCAGGTGCCTGCAGATTTCCGAGAGCATGCGAAGCTACAGAATCACCGACGAGGATGCCTGCCGTATGGGCTAGTCCTCTAAGTCATGCGTCCACTCTTACCTTAAACCCTAAAACCCTAAACCCTAAACCTTAAAGCCTAAAGCCTAAAGCCTAAAGCCTAAAGCCTAAACCCTAAGCCTTCCCTATGCCATGCGATTCTTGGGCAGCGTGCCCGATGGGTATGAGGGAAGACTTCGGCAGAGGGCATTTAGGGAGCAACCCCCTATGAGAGTTTAGGGTTTAGGGTTTAGGGTGTAGGGTTTAGGGCCACCATCGGTGCGACATTGCGGGGGCTGCTTCCTGAACCACAATTACGAATAGAATTCTGGTTACTGCGCTTAAACTAAGCCCTATATCATACTAGTCCCTAAACCCCAAACTCTAGTCTAAGCTAAACCCGTATTGTACTTGCAAGTCCCATTGTCGTTGCGAAGTTTTCAGCTGAGTGTCTTCGACCGGCCTTCTCCCTTCGTTGCAGGACATGCTCCTGATGTGCATTCCCGACTCAAAGGACACACGGTGCAGGTTTTAGGGTTTAATTAGGGTTTAGGGTTGAAGGGTTATCTAGAGCTAAAGGGGATTAGGGTCTAGGGTTTAGGGGATTTGCGCTTACTCAGTTGATTTGGAACGGTATATACGCCTCTACAACCCAAAGAAGTATGGTCCTTCATAAGCCCCCTACATACCCCTGAACCCTAAACCCTGGACCCTAAACCCGAAACATAAGCCCTAAACCCTCGACCTGAACCCTAAACCACCCAGGAGCCCAGATTGCTTTAACCTTCCCCCGATGGCAACTCTGCAGAGTTCTGGAGGTTCATGGGCTTCTTGGATTTAAGCTTTGATTTAGGGTTTAGGGTGTAGTGTTTTGGGTTTAGGGGATTGGGCCTTGGGGCTTAGGGTTTAGGGTTTAGGGCTTTAGGGTTTGAGGGTTTAAGTTTCGTGTGGCTTTTGGTTTGCAACATGCCAACAGCACACAGGACGACGGCATGTACGCCTTGGCGGTGATTGACTGGCTCGTTGCCCAGCACAACCAGCTGGTGCAGATTGTAGCAGGACAGGGTTTAGGGTTTCGGGGTTAGGGTTTAGGGTTTAGGGTGTAGGGTTTAGGGTCTCGGGTTTCGGGCTTAGGGTTTAGAATTAAGGCCTGGCTGACCCAGACCTAAACCTTACAAGCCCTAAACCCTGCAAACACCCACAAAACCCTAAGCCCTAAACCGCACGAAGCCCAGCCTAAGTGCAGGCTCTGAATCTTGCAGGAAGAAGCATGTAGCCCCGAAAACCCTAAGCCCCATTTGGAGGTTGTGCATCTGCCCCCGTTGGGTATAGGGCTTAGTTAGAGCTTAGGGACTTAGGGTTTAGGGTTTAGGGTTTAGGGTTTAGGGTTTAGGGTTTAGGGTTTAGGGTTTAGGGTTTAGGGTTTAGGGTTTAGGGTTTAGGGTTAGGGCCTTGGAGTTTAGGGTTTAGGGGATCAGAGGGGAAGATGTTCAGACACTACGGTGGGCCAACGTCGTGTCCCACTCCTAGGGGCTTCGAAGGTCCAGGGTAGTATAGCTTCGGTTCCAAACCCTAAACCCTAAACCCCCAAACCCTAAACCCTAAACCCCAAACCCTAAACCCCTAAACCCTAAACCCTAAACCCTAAACCCTAAAATCTCAGAGGCTAGGAGCTCCTTGGCAATCCTATCTTCGGAAACACAGGACCCTAAACCCCTAAACCCTAAACCCCAAACCCTAAACCCCAAACCCTAGACCCCCCAAAATACTGGAATTCACAATCCTAGAAAATGACAGACGCCAAAAAACAACCCTTGCAACTTGAAACTTGCATCCCTAAACCCTAAAACCTAAACCCTAAACCCTCAACCCTCAACCCTAAACCCTAAACCCTAAACCCTAAACCCTAAACCCTAAACCCTAAACCCTAAACCCTAAACCCTAAACCCTAAACAAACCCTCAGCCTCCTGGCCCCAGATAGGCCGTCCGAGTCGACGCAGGACAATTGGGCTATCCAGGCCGGAAAGTGTCATCCAGATTACTGGCGCAGCATGATGCCGTGGCCTCAGGGTTTAGGGTTTAGGGTTTAGGGTTTAGGGTTTAGGGTTTAGGGTTTAGGGTTTAGGGTTTAGGGTTTAGGGTTTAGGGTTTAGGGTTTAGGTCTTAGGGTTTAGGGTTTGGGGTTTGGGGTTTGGGGTTTAGGGTTTCAGGGTTTCAGGGTTTCAGGGTTTAGGGTTTCAGGGTTTCAGGGTTTCAGGTTTTCAGGGTTTCGGGGTTTAGGGTTTCAGGGTTTCAGGATTTCAGGGTTTCAGGGTAACCCGAAACCTGAAACCCTAAACCTAAAACCCAAAACCCTAAACCCCAAACCCCAAACCCCAAACCCTAAACCCTAAACCCTAAACCCTAAACCCTAAACCTCCTTCAGGTCATCAAGTACAGCAAGCATGACCTCATGCGCTACCTGATCAGCCGATGTGCCACTTGGGGTGCCGCGGCGGAATTTTCAACTTAAGCAGCGGGATTCTTTAGGGTTTAAGGGCCTAAGGGTTTAGGGTTTAGGGTTTTAGGTATTGGGGTTTAGGGTTTAGGGTTTAGGGTTTAGGGTTTAGGGTTTAGGGTTTAGGGTTTAGGGTTTAGGGTTTGGTAGCCCAGCGGCACCCAAAAATGGGGTGTCCTGATTATAATATGGTCGCTGGGCTGCAAAGGTTCTCAACCCCAAAACCCCAAGCACCACAGCCTTTGTTGCTAGGCTACTACTATGGCAATAAAGCAAGAGACTCGAAACCCTAAACCCTAGACCCCAAACCCTAAACCCTAGACCTTAAACCCTAATACCATAACCTAGAAGAGAGGAAGCGTTGGTTTCTTCAGGGTTTAGAAATCTGGGCATTTTGGAGGTCCGGAGTGCTCTCAACCCCAAGCCCTAAGCCCTAAGCCCAAAGCCCTAAACCCTAAACCCTAAACCCCAACCCCCAAACCCCAAACCCCAAACCCTAACCCCAAACCCTAAACCCTATAACCCCAAGCCCTGAACCCTGTTTCGGGGCTTCAGTCCTAAACCCTCAGCCCTTAGACTCTAAACCCTAGCCCTAAAACCTAGCCCTAAACCCTAAACCCTGAGACTCTAAACCCTATGCCTAAACGCTAAATCCTCACACAGGCCTTGGAGCTTCGCAAAAGTTCGGAGATTGAGGGGCCATGTTCTCCCTTCTCGCTTTGCCGCGGACTCGAAACTCCGAGCCCTAAACCCTAAACCCCTAAACCCTAAACCCCTAAACCCTAAACCCTAAACCCTAAACCCCTAAACCCTAAACCCTAAACCCTAAACCCCAGGCGTCGGCGGCAAGCTGAACCTAGACCTCAAGCAGGTGGAATCTCACCTTAGACGAGAGCTGAACAGGCTGGGGCTGGCTCACGGAGTTGGACTTTTTTTAGGGTTTAGGGTTTAAGGTTTAGGGTTTAGGGTTTGGGTTTAGGGTTTAGGGTTTAGGGTTTAGGGTTTAGGATTTAGGGTTTAGGGTTTAGGGTTTAGGGTTTAGGGTTTAGGGCTTAGGGTTTAGGGTTTAGGGTTTAGGGTTTAGGGTTTAGGCGGGTTTAGGGTTAAAGGTTTTGGGGTTTAGGGCTTGCAGAGCGTGAGGGCTAGAACCATCCACCCCTGAACCCTACAGTGGGTTGGTGGCTTTTGGGTGAACTTTCGACAGCCTCCGGTGAGCCATACAGAGGCGATGCTGCAGGGTTTGGGTTTCGGGTTTCGGGTTTAGGGTTTAGGGTTTAGGGTTTAGGGTTTACTCTTTGAAGGCTTGGGGCAGGAGGGGGCACCCCTCAGCCTGAAACACTTCTAGCACTGGGCCAGGTTTTGGAAGGGGTCTGTTCAAACACGGACGTGTACGGGCTGAGTATTGAGACTGCCCTCCGCGCAACCCAACAAATTGTTTAACCTGAGGCTGCCCTTTCGCAACCCTAAACAGACTTAACCCACCCCCCCCCCACCCTTCCCCCGCCAGAAGCACCAATAACCCTGAACAACCCTACCCCCCAACCCCCCGCCGCCCCCTCCAACCCAACCCCTCAACCCTAAAGACTCTCAACCCTCGGACCCTCAACCCCAAACCCTAACCCCTCAACCCCAAACTCTGGAAAAGTGGGGCCCCACAGCATGCCTTTCTGAAACCTAAACCCTCAACCCTCAACCCTCAACCCTCAACCCTCAACCCTCAACCCTCAACCCTCAACCCTCAACCCTCAACCCTCAACCCTAAACCCTAAACCCTAAACCCTAAACCCTAAACCCTAAACCCTAAACCCTAAACCCTAAACCCCCCCCCCCCTAAACCCTAACCCTAAAATCCCCCCCTAAACAGGCCGGAGGTGACCATCGAGATGCGCGGCTTCCAGTGGCTCGGGGACTCCTTCTCCGCCGGCGGCGAGCTTCGGTCGGCGCTTTCGGCGGCACTCTATTTAGAGATAGCTATATATATATATGTGTATATATGTATTATTTGTTTTTTATTCTTAGTTTTGTTTTGTTTATATTTATATTTATATTTATATTTATTTATATTTATATTTATGTAGATACACATACATAAAGAGTTTTTTTATTCAGTTGCATTGCTATTATTGTTATTATAAATGTGTATGTATGTATGTACGTATGTAAGTATGTAGCTATGTAGCTATGTAGCTATGTGTACATATATATATATGTATATGAGAGTATCAATTTAGGCGCTGTGCGTTCTCCTTAGAGTTTAGGGTTAAGGGTAGAGACCTTAACCTCAAGCCCAGAACTAGTTTGAGGACCTGGAACCGGAACCCTAAGCCCTCGGCCCTAGGGCTCAAAAACCCTAAACCCTAAACCCTAAACCCTAAACCCTAAATCCTAAACCCTAAACCCTAAACCCTTAACCCTTAACCCTACTAAACCCTACTGTACCCCAAACCCTACTAAACCCTGTGAGGTCATCAAGCAGCGTGATCTCCTCCCGGACACCATCGACCGGCTGAAGGCTGAGATCCCCTCTCCAGCGATTGCCAACACCTGCTTGCAGAAGGCCCGGAACTCTTGAAGCAGACACACAAACCTCAGCGTACCATATATATGTATATACAAATACATATCGACTAAGAATAGTAAGAATAAGAGTTATAACCATGGTAAAATATGGGAGCAATAGCAATAATGGTACTCAAGATGATCAGAACGATGAAAGTGATCATGATGATCATCACCGTCATAAGGATCAGACTCATAGTCAAACGTAGTACAGTATCATAAAACATTAAGAGTTCTTTAAGAGTTCTTTAGTAGCCCCTAAATCGGCGTGGGAGGGGAGGGGATTGCTGGGGTTAGACCCCGAAGCCTAAACTCCCAAACCTCAAAGCCCCAAGCAACAGCCACCAAAATCCCAGAAACTCGTATACCCCCGACCCGAAGACACAAACCCTCAAGCCCCAACTCCAAAACCCTCGAAGCCCCTAACTCCTATACCCCCTTAACCCCAAACCCTAAACCCCAAACCCTAAACCCTAAACCCTAAACCCCAAACCCCACGAGCACAGGTGGAGATGTCGATTGCCTTCATCCTCAAGTCGGGAAGCAGCCTGGGGACTGAAAAATCAGGCCCCGGGGTGCTTCTGTGTTGAGGGCTTAGGGGTTTAGGGTTTAGGGTTTAGGGTTCAGGTTTAGGGTTTAGGGTTGAGGGTTGAGGGTTGAGGGTTGAGGGTTGAGGGTTGAGGGTTTAGGGTTTAGGGTTTAGGGTTTAGGGTTTAGGGTTTAATTAGTGTTTAGGGGTTAGGGGTTCGGGGCTGAGGGCTTAGGGTTGTTTATATGAAGGGGTATGTAAGAGATCTATATTTGCACGGTGGCTCTAAAGGGAGTCGAGTAGAGTAGTAGGGTTAGCGGTTTTAAGGGGTCTAGCAGTTGAGGATGTAGGGGTAACCTTTACTTTTTCGCGGTACAGTTATCCCCGTTTGAGCCGCGAAAAACATGATCGCAGGGGAGTTTATATAGAACGTTCCGCCAGACGTGGGTTTGCGCCTGGACAGCGTACGTTTGCGCAAGCTCTGCGTAGAGGTTTGAGGAGGGACGGGGTGAACCCAAACGCGAAACTAGGCCAGAATGTTCGGGGTTCAGTGGTTTAGGGTTTAAGGGCTTTTTGCTTTCAGGGTTAGTGCTTCGGGTTGCCAGGGCTTAAGTTGCAGCTTCTGGTTGTTTGCAGTTTAAGGACTGGCTTCGCGAGGTTCATAAAGCAAACCCTGCTTTAACACCCTAAACCCTACACCCTACACCCTAAACCCTAAACCCTAAACCCTAAACCCTAAACCCTAAACCCTAAACCCTAAACCCTACACCCAATCAAGCCTTGTGGCTTTCGGATCCCAATCCCTAAACCCGTGCTGAAGACACCTTTATGTCTTGAAGCAGTGCTTTGCATGGATACTTCCTATGAATAGGGACACCGCTAAGCTGCCCCCCCCCCCCCCCCCCCCCCCCAAAAAAAAAAAAGGGGGTTAGGGTTTAGGGTTTAGGGTTTTGGAGCTTCGGGTTTATTTAGGATTTAGTGACAAACTTCCCCGCAACCGATGCAGAGCACTCGTAAATAGTTTCCCGGTGCGGGGGGGGGGGGGTGTCGCTCGCTTTTGGCAACTCGGGGTGGGAGTTTGCACTGTGAGTTGTAAGAAATTCTAGGCTGGGCCCTGCGAGATGCCTGACGTCCTTCGTTTACTACCCTAAACCCTAAACCCTAAACCCTAAACCCTAAACCCTAAACCCTAAACCCTAAACCCTAAACCCTAAACTAAGGTTTGCACCGGGGAGGGGGGGGGAGTTTTGCGCCTCTGCGGCTTCCTAGACAGCTTTCCGAAGAGCCTCTAGAGCCAGAACGGCTGAAGAACTCCCCTCAGAGGCCAACACCCCCCCCCCCCCACCGGAAATGTTTCGTTCATCTCCTTCTTGGGTTTAGAAGAGAACCTTATCTAGGATTTTTTGGTTTAAATGGAATTCCAGAGGGATCACAGGGCCAAGGTATAAAGCAAGTGGCCATCGCAGGCGAGATGCTGCTAGCAGACTACATGAGGTCAGTCCTTGCAGAGAGCCCGGCACCCAGAGAACCCGTGTCTGTTGGGGTTTTGGGGTCTTGGGGTTTTGGGGCTTGGGGAAGATTTTTGGATGTTTATGTAGCTGCGGGCAGGAAAGCACTGTAGAGAGTACACTAATTAATCCCAGAGCACGAAACCGAAAAGACTCTGAAAACCTTCTGAACCATGAACCCTAAAAGGCCCCTTAAGCCTCGGGCGTGGGTCCCCTTATAACCCCTTTCACACCAAAAAAGGGCACCCTTCTTCATTCCTATGTTACTCCTGAGGCTAGTATCCCTAAACCCTAAACCCTAAACCCTAAGCCCTTTGAGTTTCGAAGCCCTGAGAGCCGAGGTCCCGAGACGTTCATGGGCTCCGCTGCCTGCGCCGATGTGCGCCTCTGGCACGTGGACGGCTACGTCCGGATCCTGAAGCAGGTCGTGAACAAGGACCGAAGAGACCGTGGTTGGGCTCGTTTAGGGTTTAGGGTTTCGGGTTTCGGGTTTAGGGTTTGGGGTTTCGGGTTTCGGGTTTCGGCGGGTTTCTTCCCTTCTTGGGTTCAAGGGGGTCATATTTAAAGAGCCTTTTTAAAGAGGGTCTCAAGGACCGTCCTAGCAAGGCCAGAAGCCCGAAGCCCTGAACAGAAGCTCCAGTTCGAAGAGCCCCCAAGCCCTAAACCTGCATGTAAACACTTGTTGTTCATTTACTCATTTTTTAGTTCATTTGTTTGTTATTTTCTATTTATATCTATTTATTCATTGTTTAGGTTAGTTGTTGAATATTTTCTCTTTCTAGTTGTTTATTTAAACATTTTTGCGATTTCGGTCCCTCTCCCACCGGTGGTTTTGCGATTTCGGTTCATCGGGCCCTTACTGCCAAAAAAAAGCCCTTAGGGGAATGCACATCCATCACTTGTTGCTTTTCGTAGATGAGGATCCCGATGCCAAGAGGCGCATCCTTGTTTTTTTCCCGCTAGGTTGCTGGGAGAGACCCTAAGCCCTAGGCCCTCCACCCTCAACCCTAAACCTTAAACCCTAAACCCCTAAACCCCAAACCCCTAAACCCCAAACCCCAAACCCTAAACCCTAAACCCTAAACCCTAAACCCTAAACCCTAAACCCTAAACCCTAAACCCTAAACCCTAAACCCTAAACCCTAAACCCTAAACCCTAAACCCTAAGCCTTGGGATGCACTAAGCCACGGGCCACAGGATCCTTTGGACAGCATTGATCCAAAGACCCTCGGCCGAAGTGAGGGTTTAGGGTTTAGGGTTTAGGGTTTAGGGTTTAGGGTTTAGGGTTTAGGGTTTAGGGTTTAGGGTTTAGGGTTTAGGGTTTAGGGCTTAGGGTTTAGGGTTTAGGGTTTAGGGTTTAGGGTTTAGGGTTTAGGGTTTAGGGTTTAGGGTTTAGGGTTTAGGGTTTAATACGGCTAGCCTTTTTGGGGGTCCCTTAAAGTGGATTCTATTCTATTTGGCGTGTAAACGGGGTGCCCCTATTCTCGGAAACACCCCGTTAGTTAGTTATTTACAGAAGCATGCGCTCAAAAGAGCTAATTATCCTAAATAGCCTTATCTATGTGGGGAACCTAGGGGGGGTAGTATAGAGGGGGGTAGTAGGGGAACCCATGACAAAATGAAGCATGAGAGTGAATGTGGCAATTACCATGTAGGGCCGATTTCCCACTTTGGGGGGGTGTTCCTTCAGCTTCAGCAAGCCCTGTCTTAGGCTTGTTGGTGTTTAGGGTTTAGGGGTTAGGGTTTAGGGTTTAGGGTTTAGGATTTGGGGTTTAGGGTTTAGGGTTTAGGGTTTAGGGTTCATACCTTCAGCTCCCGTGGGTTTCAGAGCTTCATAAGTTCCAAGTTCTACGCGAAGGTGCTTGAACTCCGAACCCTGAATTTCACCTTGAGTATATTAGGTTTTAGGGTTTAGGGTTTAGGGTGCAGGGTTTTAGGGTTGTGAGAGGGGCTCGTGTCAGCACGAAACCCCTAGTAAGCCCGCCAAGAAAGCCCAAAAAAGGCTTTAAGGCTTCGGTTTGTTCGCTCAGGGTATTTGGCTACACCCTACTTATGTAAAACTTGTAACTTTTTGAGTTTCCATAGTTGGTAGGAATCATGCAGTTTCGCCGTTTTATTCCTTGGTTATTGGAGAGTAAGAAAAACATATGGTATTTGGTGGTTTCCGAGATTGGGGGGGGGGGGGGTACCTCATCGGGGTCCCTGTTGTAAGGGAATCCTACTATTTGGGGGTTTATTTTCGGGGTCCCCTATAAACTCCATAAACCCTATTATAAACGCCATAAAGCCCTAAACCCTAAACCCTATTTTCGTAAACCCCCTTGTGCTAAACACATGGCGAAAGAGCCACGACTTGTGCCAGCACTCGTGCGGCGCTGCCCAGGTACAAAGAAGAACTTCCCAAGGAGACAGCCGAGCATGCAGGGTATAGGGTTTAGGGTTTAGGGTTTAGGGTTTAGGGTTTAGGGTTTAGGGTTTAGGGTGTAGGGTGTTTCTGGGGGTAGTTACATGGGCCCTTATCATGGTCCCTTACCTCCCTTTCAATTCTGAAGTATGCGCCCTCGGGTTGGGTATACAAGGGGTATGTAAGGGGTCCGCTGTTAAGGTCCCATAGTACGGGACCGTGTACCTACCCTTAGTGTGTACCCTAACCCTATTTCCTGAGTCGTTTTGACGCCTGGGGAGCCCTTGAAGGGTTGACTTTGCTCGGATTCCCTTAGTGGATCGGATGCTTGGAGGTTCATGGGTACTTATAACCCCTATTATAAGTCTACTTATAACCTACTTAGAGGACTTAGGGGGCTTATAAGTACAGGTATAATTGGGGTGAGAAGTACCCTGAACCTCCAAGTACACATGGAATGCCACAGAGAACATGTCATGTGGATAGCCTCCGCAAGCATGACGTGCACAAATCGGGGCTTCAAAGTACTTCTAGTAACCAGTATGGCCACTAGTCACTAGAAGTAGGTTGAATAGGTTGTAGCCAAGACCCGGTGATTCCATACATAACGGGTGCGTGAGACTGGTGGAGGCCCCTAAACCCGAAAACCCTGAACGGCACCACGAAGTTTCCACACCCCTCACACTTTTGGACCATAAACCACTGTAACACTTGACCCCAGGCCCCTACGCCCGAATGTGACTAAACCCCAAACCCTTACCGTCGCTCAAGGAGGGTAGGGTTTAGGGTGTAACAGTTCAGGGGCTCAGGGGTTAGGGGGATCTGTGGTGGCGAGAGGCTCCGTTGGGATTTCGGCCGGCCTAGTCAGGACGTTAGGAGCGCATGTGATCTGGGGAGTGGCTTCCGAGGCTTTTAAAAGCCCGAAAGCACCCAAAACCTACGGATTACCCCTAAACCCTAAACCCTAAATCCTAAATCCTAAACCCTAAACAGGAGCTGGAAGCCCAGCTCATAGCAGCCAAAACCAACCTGCCGGACCAGCTAGTCGACCTGCAGCTTGGCTGTGGATTTATTTGGGTGGCTGTCAAAATTATGATCCCTTTTGGGGTACCCAAACATTAGGTGCCGTATTGTAATAGGGATCCAAAAGGGGCCATAATTTTAACAAGCACCCATTTGTGTTATTGTTAGTTTTGTTGCTTTTTTTTGGCGGGGGGGGGGGGGGAAGGGTTTAGGGTTTACTGTTTTTTTTGTTTTTCTTTGCGGGGGGGAGGAATGGTTTAGGGTTTAGGGTTTTGGGTTTTGGGGTTTAGGGTTCTGTGCCGATTGTGAGGGGTTTGAGGAAGGGCATTTTGTATGAGAAGTCAGCAGCTCCCACGCCCCCAACAGTCAAAAGCCTTTAACAACCTCAAGCCCCATGCTTACAGCCCCAAGCCCGACACCCCTAAGCCTTAACCCTGAATTCTGTGATTTGTGGTACGGAGGGCTCTGAATTTTCGGGACCCAAGGTTCACCTTAAGGGAGTGCAGGCTGGGGGGGGGTCCACCTAGCAAACTCCCTACGTCTCCCCATGCTTTCAGCCTTCCGAGCGCAACCTGAAACCCTAAACCCTCAGGACCCCCCAAAAAGCCCCGCGAGCCCCCCCCCCAGAACCCCAGAGGCCCAAGGACCCCCAAAAAGGGTCCAGCTAAGCCCCTCAAAGGGCTTAGGGTTTAGGGTTTATAAGGGTTTAACCCTAAACCCTAAACCCTAAACCCTAAACCCTAAACCCTAAACCCTAAACCCTAAACCCTAAACCCTAAACCCTAAACCCGCAAAGGTCTCGAAGAGCTCCTGGAGGCCCAATTAGGCCCAATTTTCGGTCGAAACGTTCGTTCAAAACCTCTTTGGGACCCAAACCCTCCACGATTTCTAGAAACCCCAAACCCTAAACCCAAGCCTTAAGACGCCGAAGGATGGGTTCGTTTGGCGAGACGCGGCTGACCGAAAGTTACATCGGTGCCGAACCTGCGGCGTGGCTCAAGTCTTAGGTTTAGGGTTCAGGGCTTAGCTTGGGCAGTTTGGGGTTTAGGGTTTCGGGTTTAGGGTTTAGGGTTCAAGGACCCCGAAACCCCCAACCCTAAGCCTTTAACCCTAATGTTAACGTCCTTTGTATAAATGGGGTGGTAATAGTAATATTCGCCGGGCCAGAGGGCCCCAGCCGAAGACTACTTTCCATTAGGGGAGGTTTTCGGGCCGATGTATGTAAACAAGTCTATACAGGGGTCCGGTGATAATAGTAATGGGGTGGTAGTTGCAAAATTTTTCCGGCCAGGAATTGAACATTTTGCTGAAAATGGCTCAAGAGTTCCATTGCAGAGAAGACTTTTCAGCTGAGCTGGCTTGAAAGAGCTCCGAGGCTCAGTCTCTAGAGAAGCAGATCCTGACAGCTGACCCCCTCCAGACCCCCAGACCCCCAGAATCCGCATTATTGACGCCCCCTCTTTTTTTCTCCACCCCTCCAAACCCCGGGGGCCAAAACAAGATTGGGGGGGGGGGGGGGGTTATTAAAGGGACCCTAACATTAAGCCCCATGTACTCACAAAAACCCTCAAGCCCTAAAAGCTCTCAACCGGCCTGACCCTTTGAAGCCCCAGACCCTAAACCCTCAACCCTCAACCCTAAACCCTAAACCCTATGCGGAGCTGCAATTGGTATTGTAGAAAAGAGTTAGTGTTGAGAGTTGGAAGGGTTAATGAACCCGGAAATCATGTTTGGCTCAAGATGGGCTTGAACAGAAAGCCACAAGTTCAAAAAGCAGTGCCTGGGTTCTTAGGGTTTGGTAAGGGTGTGGATTCCTTCCCCCTTTCCTTCCCCCCTGGGTTGCTCTTATCCGTGTTCTTGTTTGTTTCTTGGTTCGATCTGGGAAATATAAGTTCAGGGCGATTAGGGGAGTTGATTTCCTTCCTTGGTTGTCCCCCCGTAGGTTATGAGCCCAAATTAGGTTCCCTGCGGTTGAGTGTTGTCTTAAGATCTTTGGGATCAAGAAGCAATGCCTTCTCCGAAGCGATGGCTCCAACCTGCCTCGGATGGTGGACAAAATGGTGGAGCTGGAAATGGTGCAGCTGAGTCTCTGGGTGAAAGATCGGTGTTGGAAGAGGTGATTCCCGGCGCTGAAGAACATCTGGAAGAAGCCTTGGTTGCAGAAAGCCCCAATGTGGGTATGAATCCCAATGTGGATATGGTTAGCAATACTGAAGCTGAAGGACGTGCTGTCTCTGTATCGCCAAAGCCTGGTGAGAAAAGGAACTGGGATGCGACTGGTGGTATAGATCGTGAAATGGAGGTGACTGTTTTACGAGTGTTGCACAAACACGGGTATCAGCCGTCGACTTCGACTTCGGGTCGAATGGTAGACCAAGAGTCTCAGACCGATCTGATTGGAGAAGTGCTGCAAGCGGCCAGGAGGCCTCTGAACAAGATCAAAAGGGATCCATCTTCGAGTTCCCAAGGTGGTGGAAGCGGTCACGAACAGAAGGGTGCGGACAGCTTTGAAGCTGCACCTGCTGCTGAATACGCCATGGGGGAGGAGGAGATCCTACAGATGGAGGCTGAGAGGTTGCGACAGTTGTCAGAAGAAGAGGACGAGATGCGTCAGGTCTCTGAAAGGGATGGTTTTCGGAAAGATGAGCATCTGATCAAAGCGTGCGATGGGACAACGTGGGAATGGCACCTCCATGAAGATGGGAGACAATATTATTACTGCCTGGATACGCAGGAAAGCAAGTGGACATTGCCGGTGGTAGGTGAAAAGATGAAGAGTGACGAGGTGGTTGGGTCTCCTTCGGGCAATGAGCTGGAAATGGAGGCGGCACTGGATTCTTCATCCTCTACTCCGAAGACTGAGTCTACGAGGGCATTCCAGGGTAGTGTAAATAGTTTAGGTGAAAAAGATTTTTTTTCCTCTACTATCAGGGATAGCGGTCCTAGGGCTGGTGGTGACGCCCCGACCTCGGGTTCTCCTGATGAGGAGGAGATTCCTGGAAACCGAGCAGACATCGCTGGAGCTCAACATCTGGATCGGGAAGGAATGGGAGCACTTTCTGAGGGTGTGGCAGCGGTGGAATCGGTAGGTCCAGAAGAAAAAATTCCCAATGTGGAGATCGGAACTGTGTCGGCTGCAGAAGAGCGAGTGGTGGATGTGGTACCTGTCGTTCAGGAATGTGGTCCTGGAGATTCGGAAGACGGAGGGAAAAGGTCGTGTGTTGCGACTGAGGAGGTCTCTTCGTTTGGTGCCAAGATTCCTGCCATTCAAGGGGAAAAAGAAGCTTCTGGAATAGCTGGAGACACGGAAGATCTGAAAAATGAGGCCTGGAGCGCCAATGATGCGCGGGTCGATGCGCCAGATATTACCTGGAGTGCGAAGGAAGCACGGGTTGAGGTGCATATGGTGTTACGTTCCACGGGCGACTGCAACAATGGGGCGCAGGTCTCCGCAGCAGCTGATGATGGAGGTTCACAGGTGGACGCACTGGTGCAACCTGAAGTTAGCCGCGAGGAACGGAATAGCAAAGGCTACACCGGAGCCGATGAGGCAGCTGTGGTCAACGATGGTGGAAATTCTCCTTTGGAAGCCTTGGAACCAAAGGAGCCTGCGGTGGAAGAAAGCGTGCCTGCCGTGGATGATCGACTCAATCGCCCTGCAGTGGAAGAAAATTTGCCTGCTGCAGAAGGTGTGACAAAGGACTCCAATGATGGGTCCACTCCCATGAAGGGAGAAGTGTTGCCGTCTGGAAGTTCGCCGGAAGTCGACACCGAGCGAACTACAGCAGATGAGGCAAAGCCTTTGGCGGAGAAAAAGGGAGGTCCTGAAATCCAGGAGCACAAAAAAGATGAGCTTGTGGGACTCGTGGAGCAGGACGAGCAGTGTGACCCAAAGGTGAAGACAAAGGATGCGCCAGGAGCCGATGATACAGAGGTGGTTTCTGAAGAACATGCAAAGAAAGTGCCCCGAGCGGGAGCCTTGGAATCACCTGGGACACATTGCTATCAAGAGGGAGATGAGATCATGGGTCTAGTGCGCTGCATCAATGGGTATGGAGCCTTTTTGGACCATGGTGATATGAATGTATTGGTTCCTGCAGAAGGGAACAATGCATATCAGTTCAAATTTGGTGATACTGTCAATGGAACAGTGAAACGAGTGGAAGATGATGGTACCATAATCTTGGACACCTTTCTGGTTTTGGAAGAGGACGTGGAGGACTCTTCTTCGACGCTGCGGAAATGGAAACCCAGCGGCTGGAGTACGTGGTGGACGGATTCATGGTATGCTGGTCAATGGTACCAAGATTCCAACGGTCAATGGGACTGGAAACAGGAGGAAGAGCAATCCGATGAAGAGCTTGTGGTACAGGAGTTATCCTCTGAAGAACGAGAAGAAAGGCAACTTTATGGAGAAAAGATCTACAAAGCTCTTCTGGAGAATGGAAACGAAGATGAAGCCTATGTTGGCAAAATTACTGGGATGCTGTTGGGTCGCCCGATGGAAGATTTACAGGAGTGTGTTGCAGATCAGGCATTCCTCAATGCGGAAGCTCGGCGCGCGTATGGCATCTTGCAAAATGATGGTTGGAAGCCTGATGGTACAGAAAGCACAGGCTTGGGGAAGTTAACCACTTTTTCCCGAAAACAGTACCACAACGCGCTTTTCGAACTGGCATGCAGAAAAAGGAGATTTACTCGACCAGTTGTGGGTGAAGCGGTGGCAACGGTGCTGAATCAAGGGGAAGATGAGTTTTGGAACGCGCTTTGGTTGGACACCAAGCTATTTTTGCAGGAGCTTGATGGTGCAGTGCAATCCATGAGCAAAAGGGAGAACAAGCCAATGGAAGCCTACATGGACCCTGACCAGTACAAAAAGGC
Organism: Symbiodinium natans; assembly: GCA_905221605.1. Lineage (NCBI taxonomy): Eukaryota > Dinophyceae > Suessiales > Symbiodiniaceae > Symbiodinium > Symbiodinium natans. The sequence continues at coordinate 407,189 of CAJNDS010002444.1, forward strand.
TCACATGACTCCACAGACTGTGTCACCTGGATACAGCAAACTGTGCAAGTTCTTCAATAAGGGAAGGTGTCGCAACGGTGATGGTTGTCCCTATGAGCATCGTCGTTATGGTGAAGGTTGGCCAGGAGGAGGGTCAACTGATCCAAAGAATAGCCAAGAAGCTGATGATGAGGATGGGAACATCGGTGACCCTCCCACAGAGGAAGGTACAGTGGATGAGGCACAGCAGGAGCGGGAGGATTTGGCCTTCCGGGCCAAGTACAATTTTGGCAAAGGTGCATCAAAGGGTGAACCTACGTCGGGTGAGCCAAAAGGTCGTCTGTGTCTGTATTACAATCAAGGTGGTTGTAAATATGGGACTACATGCAGGTATCTTCACAACGATGACATAGCATTGGAAGGGACTTGGGAGCCCGGCAAATCTTGGGACAATGCTTCCAGGAAGGCACTAAGGGACGCAGGGTTCCACCATTGCTGTTTCGATTATTACCTCAGAGGACGTTGCCGGAAAGGGTCAAATTTCTGCAAGTACTCCCACGACGAGATGTCAGAGGAGCGGCTGACGCTCCTGAAACACTTGGTACAGGTGGCCAATCAGGTCCGGTTTGAAAAAGAGAGAGGATGGGAGATTACGGATAGAAGCACTTTTCAGCCACCTGCGAGTGGGGGAGCTGAATCTTCCTCATCCTCGGCACCAAAAGCGCTGCAAATGACCAATGTGTCACAAAAAGAAGGTGAAAAAGGTATTCTGGATGAAGCAGAAGCTGATGAACAAAAGAATTCGGTGGCTGCATCCACTGGTACTCGGCTTCAAAATCCGGAGGAGCCAATTGAAAATTGGATGGCTCGCAACGAACACCTGTGGGTGTATACCCCTCATGTAAGTGAGGTGATGATTACGCTTGGTGTGACCAATGTGTCGGACTTGCAAGAGTTCATCTTTGTGGAAGATTTGGTTGACAAAGGGATCAACAAAGTGACCGCATGCAAAATTCTGCAATTGGTTGGTGATGTCCGATATCGCCCGGGAGGACCGGAAAAAGCAGTTCCTTCTGATGCATCCGTACGGGTACAACAATCTTCTGGGAACAAAGGAACTGGAAGAGCGGCGGCGCGAACCCTCACTCAGGTGCGTGAAGCTGAAGACTCCGGTGCAAAAACCATGCCGAGAGGCTCCTATCGGGAGCTTTTTGATAAGGTCAGGTACCGTGATGGTTGGACGCTTGCGCAGAGGTCTCCGTTGTGCGTACAGAAGCTGCGGTTGGTGGGAGTTGGAATGCCGCCGGTGAATCCACCAACAAAAAAATATCGGTCAAGATCAAACCCTGTGAGAAGGGGAAGGCCCTTGCTGGACAAAAAACAAGTGCGACAGGTGCCACGCTCTCGGTCACAACGACGAGTGCAACCGGCGGAAGTGGTGGAAAAGCCGAAGCCACTGGAACTGAAGCCTCGTGGTGGGTTGTCGTATCGGTTCAGCAGAGCGTGGGCAGATGTGGTGGATGATGATGAACAGGCGGAGGCCTTGGTCTCGTATGCCGCTTCCTCAAGCGATTCAAGCGAAGAGGAGACCAATGCCGCGCAACGCCTGAAGGAAATCTTTTTGCAAGAAAGGGATTCACAGAGAACTGCGAATCGTGGCAATGTTCCGCAAAGTGGTTCTTCAGGCTCCAATGACGGGCCGAAAAAATCGGTTCACCTTGGCGAAGGGCGCGACAAAGCGTCGCGGGGGGAGACCCGCCAAGAAGTGACTTCGCAAGTTTTTTCGCTACCACAACCTTCTCGTCGAGCTGAACGGTCTCAAAAAAGAGCAAGGGATGGTTCAGTTATGGTTGGTTCGCTGGCGGTGGGCTCCACGGATGAGGTTTTACCTGGGCAAGGTGTTGCTGGACAGGTGAATGTATCTGAAAGCGCTCAAGTTCTTCCTGGGCAAGAAGTGGCTGGACAGGAGACGGCGCTGGAAGGAGCAGTACAAATTTCTGGCGAGGAGACTGACCAAAAAGAAGGAGAAGGTGGGAGCAATGAACTCCGTGGTGATGGTGCGAAGATATTGGATGTTTGTCCGGTGAGGAATGACCTTCAGCAATTGCTGGTTAAAGGTCTTCTGACTCGGATTTATTGGAAGGTTGCAGTTGGCAAGTTGCCGGTGGGGCAAAGAGACTGCCAAAAAGGGTCCAATAAGATGGATCGAAATTTGGTTATTAGCATGTCATCCGAGGGTGCAAGCGAACAGGATGAGAACCTGGCACTGGAGGACGATGCTGATCAGTCAATGGGTGACGGTGCGATGGTAGTTCTGGTGTATGATCCAAGGACGCTGATTCAGTCGCCAACAACTGATTGGGTTATGCGTCGCGGTCTTACCGATCGTTCCGTCTGGCCAGCAATGGCGTACATGGCACAGAGGATACGTGCTGAAATGGTTCAAGTGGATGAAATGAATGCCCAGCTAGGGACTGGAGCACTCCTTTTTCAAAGGAGAGATCAAGGACATTATAGTGACCTGCATCATTCGTTCCATGACAACCCGTGCTTGCCGGCGGTGGGAAATTACCCTCTTTCGGTGATGGGTGCCTTGTTGTCTCCTGGTCTGGAAGGGGAATTCAAGAATACTGACAAGTTTGGAACTGCTATGGAGGCAATTGCCTATGATTGGAGTCGCAGTCCAGGCATGGAAGTTCACATTGAACTTATGGCGAGGGTAGCCAAAATGGTTCACCCGTTCCTGAATCTTGGAGCCCAGGGGTCGGTGATGGTTTCGGAACTTCTCTGGCAGCGCGGGAGGGCCCGGTTGATGGAGTTCCTTCAAGCGGCGACTTGTGCAGACCAATTGGAGGCTCTCTGGAGAAGGATGGACGACGATGCTGATGAAGAGGTGGATCCTTCGACAGCGGTGCTGGAAGTTCTTGGACCAGAGGATGCGGTACTTGATCAAGGGAACAATGAATCCCTTATTCCCATTGAAGATGCTGGAGGTGAGACAAGTGGTGACACTGGAGGGGATGGCAAAGCGCCAGAGGTTTCTCCGGAAGAGGAGACATCCAGTGGGTCATCAAGACTGGCGGACACAAGGATTTTCTTGTGGTCAGTGTACTCCCGCGTGGCTTCGAATTTCTCTATGCAGGACCGCACTGCTGGTAAGATCTTTGACAGCACAAAAGGGTATCCTGGTGAAGGACCAAACAATGATGACAATCCTTCCTCTAAGGGGAACTTACCCTGGATCTCGGAAGACTACCTCGACGAAGTGGTGTCAAAAAAGATGGAAAGGTCTTCAGATATGGATGGGTTTGTTCCGGGAAGTGAGGGACCATTGGAAAAGGTAGAGGTGGAGAATGTTACTGCCTCTAAAATTCTTATGGCTCTTTGGAAGAAGGGATATAGAGCTGGGTATAGGAGGTTGTGTCGTTTGAACGCATCTGGATGCAAGGTTGGAGCAATGAAACGTCCAATCAAAAGGGTGCAGAAGATTGGCACTAGAAAGGCCTTCACGAAGATGTTTAATGTTTTTGGATCGTCTCAGCATGGCTCAGGAGTTGGCGGAAAACCGATCATGAAGGTGGTAGGACCAAGGCCAGGTTTTCCAGCTGTACTCCAAGCACCAAATACTGATAGCACGTAGGTACATGGCAATGTTCATGTAGAGCACAATCGCCCTATGGACCGGTATGAGGCAGAGCGCTTGGAGAAGAGGAAGAAGGGCTTCTGCTATTGGTTCGGCAAGGGGAAAGATATCAACTCCCCGAATCGCCCTGAACTTATATTTCCCAGATCGAACCAAGAAACAAACAAGAACACGGATAAGAGCAACCCAGGGGGGAAGGAAAGGGGGAAGATCGCTGCAAATTTGGTGACGACTGCAAATTCATCCATTCCGAAGATGATGTGGTGCTACATTCGTATTGGTGTAAATACTATGTGGCAGGGAGAGAAGGTTTCGCTGGAAAGGATTGTGGGTTCTCGCATGATGCAACTGGTGTGAGGTGCGTCCAGTTTGCTCGGTCTGGGAAGTGTCGGTTTGGTGACAGGTGTGTCTTCGAGCATGGTGTTCCGCTGGAAGAACAGAGGCCAAGGTCTCCAAGGACGCCCCCCAAGGGATGGTCCAAGGAGAAAGTCTGGTGCAAATGGTGGAGAAAAGGAGATCTCTCCTGAACAGTTCGATGATGATGAGGAGGATTTTATGGTTTATGACGAAGAGACCAAGATGACGGAACTGTTGATGGAGGCGATTTCATTTCTGTCCGGTGGCAAGCCAGATTTGGCTCGAGCAGAGGCGGACCCATTGTTCAAACTCCTGAAGTTCACTGGAGATGCTGACCAAATGGATCAAGAATGGGTTTCGTGGACCACTGAAATGTTGACCGTGCTGGAACTTCTCGAAGTAGTGAAGTCGTATGAGGTTTCGCTCGCGGAGGTGGAAGAATGGGTCAATGACCTGAGGATATGGTATGAGCGACCCAATTTGGGAGAGGAAAAGGATTCCAAAAGAGGTAAAAAGAGGTCCCTAGAAAGGGAGTCCAGCAAGGATATTCCTGCCGAAAAAGGAGTGGTTGAGACTTCGGAGACGGAGGTTGCCGTTGAAGAAGAGAAGAAAAAGGTAAAAAAGAAGAGGAAAGCTGCAGCTATCGAAGATCCTTACACTCTCATGGTTCCAAAGCCGAAGAAGATGCCGACGATCAGAAGGGTGGATCAACATCCAATGTGGTGGCTTCTGCAGTGGAAAAATCCTCGAAGACGCGCACAAAGTCAAATGTCGGTGGAAAGACAAAGAAGAGGGAGAAAAGTCAGAGTCCCAAAAAGAAGAGGTGGTAATGGTGCAAGATCCTGAGGAAAAGGATCGTCCATCTGATGCGGATGCACCAGGGTCTGCCACTGCGAATGAAGAGCTGGGTCAATCTTGCCAGGCGATTGAGGACGCAAAGAGAGAAGGATTGGTATCCTCAATTCAAAGGGGCGTACAGGATCCTGTTCTTACAGTTTCGGACCTGGAGTATATTCTGCTGCAACTTCACCTCAAGATTGCCAACAATCGGAAAAAGAAGTGATTGGATGGTATGGATGAAGGGATGGTTTTTCTCTTTCTGGAGACAGGTGCGCTGGAACAGCCAATGTGCTGACAATGTGGTGGTTACTATTAAGGGTATGGAAATCCCTGATAGTAGAAGTCAGTAGCTTTTCGCGTAGCGAAGACCACGGTTTGTGGTGAAGAAGGCCAAGGAGTCTTCAGTGATGAGAGGATCATGGTGAAAAGAGATTCTCTATGGGTAGTAGGTTAGCCAATGTGCTATAATTCCGTCCTGGAAGACGTTAAACCACAATTTGCATTTCAAGCAGCTGGCTGCTGCCGTAATGGCAGTTTTTGGCCAAAAGATCTGCATCTCCAATGTGTCCTAGGAAATCCTAGGACAGGGGGAGTGCGGAGCTGCAATTGGTATTGTAGAAAAGAGTTAGTGTTGAGAGTTGGAAGGGTTAATGAACCCGGAAATCATGTTTGGCTCAAGATGGGCTTGAACAGAAAGCCACAAGTTCAAAAAGAAGTGCCTGGGTTCTTAGGGTTTGGTAAGGGTGTGGATTCCTTCCCCCTTTCCTTCCCCCCTGGGTTGCTCTTATCCGTGTTCTTGTTTGTTTCTTGGTTCGATCTGGGAAATATAAGTTCAGGGCGATTAGGGGAGTTGATTTCCTTCCTTGGTGTCCCCCCGTACCCTAAACCCTAAACCTAACCTAAGCCCCAAACCCTAAACCCCAAACCCCAAGCCCTAAACCCTAAACCAAACCTTCACAAGCCTAAATCCTAATTTTCGGTGAAGGGCGGCACGTCGGGGGAATCCCCGCATCGATGCTCCAGGAACTAAACCCGTTAGGGTTTAGGGTTTAGGGTTTACGGGCTAGGGGTTAGGGGTTAGGGGTTAGGGTTTAGGGTTTAGGGTTTAGGGTTTAGGGTTTAGGGTTTAGGGTTTAGGAATCTCAAGCCCCACAAGCCACAAAGCCCTGACACACCAAAGACTCCTGCCCGCCTGTCAGCCTGCAATCTAAGTCCCCCTTCGCTGTAAGCCCTCAAGCCCTAAACCATCAAATCCCAAGACCCTGAAGCCCCCTAAGCCCTAAAAGGTTCCTAGAACAGGATGTAAATGCTTTGGGGCCCAAACCCTAAGCCCTGAACCCTAAACCCTAAACCCTAAACCCTACTAAACCTTCCCAACACCGGCACAAAAAGACAGGATATCATGTCCATCCTCCAGTCGATCCGGGACTACACGAGCATAGAGATCGACGATGAGACGTTCGAGGTTGGCTGTTAGGGTTTAGGGTTTAGGGTTTAGGGTTTAGGGTTTAGGGTTTAGGGTTTAGGGTTTAGGGTTTCGGGTTTCGGGTTTCGGGTTTAGGGTTTAGGGTTTAGGGTTTAGGTAGACCTTTGGGCTTTGGAGCTTTGGGGCTTTAGGGTTCAAGGTTTAGGGTTTAGGGATTTAGGGTTTAGGGTTCAGGTACTTCGAGTTTTCAAGTCAAGCTTCTAAGTAAGGGCCCATATGTGCCTAAGGCGCATTGAGGGTTGAGCACCCGGCCCAAGCCCTCCCGAAGTTTTTTTCTGGAGCCTGAAGCATTGTATCAAAAAGTAGCGGCGCCGACCGGGACCTTGGACCCGCGCACTATGCCCTAAATCCTGAATACTACATCCGAAATCCGAAGAAGGTTTCCAAAAAGGGGGGGGCTTAGGATTTAGGGTTGTTTAGGGTTCAGGGTTTTGGGTTTAGGGTGTTCCTTGGGGTCAAATCGAGACACCCCTAGTTGGGGAAATACCCAGATGTCTCCTTGGATCTTTCGTGTGCGGTATGGGGGTACCAGGAGTTCCTGGACAGTGAAGCGTGTAGAAGTTTGGTGTAAACACACCCCGCAGCGCCACAAACCCTAAACCCTAAACCCTAAACCCGAAACCCGAAACCCGAATTAAAGTCTGCGGCCAGGCGATTGAGAAACACTTCCCCACAGAGCTCAAAATGCGGCATTGGGCCGAAGCTTTTTGGTTGAGAATGGTGGTTTGGGGTTTAGGGGCTTTGAGGGACGACGTATATAGTCATTTACAATGTTGTATCCCTCACCCCGCTTCAAATCCCGACATAAGTAGAGTATGCCCTACCGAGAATACCAGTGCTTATCGTAAACCCTAAGCCCTGAGCGCTAGACCCTAAACCCTAAAACTATACCCTTTGGTTCCCTTAGAGCCCATCTCAACAACGAACGGCTGCCCTCTCCCTTCAAACGGCGCCTTCCACATCCATAGGTAACTGGGGAAACCAGAAGATCTATTCCCCCAAAGTGTCCGGTGGGTTCAGGGTTTTGGGTTAGTAGACGCTTGCAAAATTGCCGACGGCTTTTTTGGCAAAGACAAGGCCTGAACCCACCACAATGCCCCAATCAATGTCTACCCTGCAGTCATGGTCGCGGTCGTGAAGTCTCCCACGGCCCGGAACCCTAAACCCTAAAAACCCTAAACCCACGGGGCCTATACCTAAACCCCAAACCCAAAGCCCTAAACGTTGCAGGCCATAGGCACTAAAACGTCCGAATTGAGGGCCTGGGAAGCTTGTTCTGCAGTGCGGATTCAGATGTTCGACTTGATTGCTACCCTAAACCCGAAGCCCTAAGCCCTCAACCCTGAACCCTAAACCCTAAACCCTAAACCCTGAACCCTGAACCCTAAACCGCAGAGTCAGACATAGCAAGCCTCAACCTTGAGAGCCTCTTGTCCCTTTTTTTAAAGCAGTTGTGGACTTGCAAGAAATAGAGAAAGTTTTCGGGCAATTGGTTTTGGTTTAGGGTTGAGGGTTCAGGGTTTCCGGTTGAGGGTTTAGGGTTCAGTGTCTAGAGTTTAGGGCTGAGGGTTTAGGGTTGAGGGGTTGAGGGTTGAGGGTTTAGGGTTTGAAGTTCGCCGTATGAAGGAACTGCAGTATGAGGGGTACCTTTTGTCTGAGGAACATTCGGGACTTGACATTTCCCATCATAGGAGGCATATGTCTTTAAAAAGTATCGATGCCTCTACATTTGGTCTCTAACAAGAGCCCTTGCTTTTGGGCCCCCCCCCCCCCAAAGAGTCATTTGGACTTAAGCCCATGGCCTGTACCTGAGAAGCCTTTGGAACCCTAACCCCCTAAACCCTAAACCCTGAACCCTAACTTAAACCCTAAGCCCTCAACCCTAAACCTTGCAAGCCCTGCCTAAGGCATACAAACTCCTCCGTTCATAGTCGTGCATGCAGGCCGGCCGGGTGTCACTTGGGACTTCCTCTCGTTTCAACTGTTTCAATTGCACCTGCTTGTGGGGCCAAGCTAAACCCTAAACCCCATGCTTTCTGCTAGCCCTAAACCCTAAACCCTAAACCCTCAACTCTAGCACCTAAACCCCTAGACCCTAAGGCTTGAGAGATGATTGGCGGTTGCATTGCGAACCCTAAACCCTGAACCCTGAGCCCTAAACCCTAAACCCTAAACCCTAAACCCTAAACCCTGAACCCTTTTTGGTTGGCTTGGGTTTGCCTCCGTCGTCCGATGGCAAGCGCTGCAAATTGGACGGAGGCTCCACCTTCGACCTTCTCAGAAGCTCTGTTCCACTACTTGTGGGTTTCGGGTTTAGGGTTTAGGGTTTAGAGTGTAGGGTTAGAGGTTAGGGGTTTAGGGTTTAGGGGTTTAGGGTTTAGGGGTTTAGGGGTTTAGGGTTGAGGGTTGAGGGTTGAGGGTTTGGGGTTTAGGGTTTAGGGTTTAGGGTTTAGGGCATACAGAAACGCCAGAGTTTAGAAGCCCTGAACCCTAAAGCCCAGAACCCTGACACCCTAGGACCCTACAGCTCTAGAGTTCTAAAGGGCGTGAACGCGCGCGAGAGAGCCGCGGTACGACCTTGAGATAAGCCGCCGTACTCTAGACGATGGAACCCCGCATTGTTGCCACGCTGTTTGGCGAACATTCCATACTAGATTTTCTGTTTAATTATATATATGTAAATATATATATATTCATATTATTTTACGATTGTATTAGCATTTTTCTCTTTTTTTATTATGAGAGCTCTTCCACTCTACTTATGACCAGCCGGCCCCCTCACTGTAAGCCTTCTTGTTTTTTTGGAGGTCTAAGTCCTAAGGCCCCTCCCCTAGCGTCCTAAACCCTCAACCCTCCGGTTCACGGTTTAGAGTGTACCTCAAGAACCCTAAACCCTAAACCCTAAACCCTAAACCCTAAACGCAGGTTCCTACCAAAGTAACCTTGAAGGATTCTTAGGTAACCTGCAGACAAGTAATTTCTGAGTTCAACAGATAGGGTTTAGGGTTTAGCCTTCATGGAGTTTCGACGGTTTAGTTTTTTGGTTCAAAAAGCCCTAACTAATCCCTAAAACCTAAAGCTTAAACCCTAGCCCTCAACCCTAAGCCCTAAACCCCAAGCCTCTCAATGACTTTGAAAGGCTCGAGACCCTCTTAGCCTTTACCCTGGAAGAGTGGCGCTGGAAAGCCTCGCGGCACGAAAGCAGTTCTGGGGCTAGGGTTTAGGGTTTAGGGTTTAGGGCTTAGGGTTTGGGGTTTAGGGTTTAGGGTTTAGGGTTTAGGGTTTAGGGTTTAGGGTTTAGGGTTTAGGTAGAGAGTGTGTTGGGTGGTTGGATTTCAAAAAAGAAGAAGAGGGTGTTAGTCGACAATGTATGGGGCATTTAGGGTTGTCATTGTTTAAATGAAAACTGTGTGGGGTTTAGGGTTTAGGTTTTAGGTTTTTGGGGTTAAGGGGGCCCCTCAAGAGTAATTAGGGGTTTGTAAATGCGAAGGCAGAAAGCGACCCAGAGAGAGTAGTTTAGGGTTTAGGGTCTAGGGTTTAGGGTTTAGGGTTTAGGGGGTTTAGGGTTTAGGGTTGAGGGTTTCGGGGTTAAGGTTTGGGGGGGGGGGGGGGCCTTTGGTTGCCTGCTCTGGACTTTTCTAGGACTTGGGAGCTTCAGGGTTTTGGGGTTTAGGGTTTTGGGGGTTTAGGGTTCTAGGGTTTTAGGGCTTTAGGGTTTTAGGGTTCTAGGGTTCTAGGGTTTTATTGTTGTAGCGCTGGAGGGTTTAGGAGAAGCCCTATAAACTCTATCTCCGGGGGTGTTTAAGGCTAGGGCTCGGGTTCGAGGTGTTCGGGCTTCATGGTTCGGAAATCTGCTACTCTTAAGGTTGGGGTTAGGGCTTAGGGTTAGCTGTCTAGACAAATAACTAGGGAAACTCGGAATGAGATTGCACAGAATTCGGGTTTAGCGGGTTTAGGGGTTTAGAGGGGTTTACGGGGGGTTTAGGGTTTCCTAAATTTAGGAGCCTCCGGCTCAGGCCGCCGACCCAAGAGGCCCGAAACCTCTCAACCCTCAAAGCCGGAAATTGTTGTTACCCTAAAGCCTAAACGCTAAACTCTACACCTAAACCAGGGTTCGGGGGTTTGAGGACGTGTGTTGTCCTATAAACCTTAAACCCTAAACCCTAAACCCTAAACCCTAAACCGAAAACCAGACAGCCAGCTCCCAGGTTGCGCACCTTTCTTGGATCTTTAGAGCAAGGCCTGCTGTCCGCTGCGGTGCAAGCATTTATACATTTTTGTACTGGGGGGTGCTTGTTTAGGGTTTAGGGTTTAGGGTTTAGGGTTTCGGGTTTAGGGTTTCAGGTTTCAGGGTTCAGGGTTTCAGGGTTTCAGGGTTCCAGGGTTTAGTAGTTTAGTAGTGCCACTAGAATCGAGTATGGCAAAAAGCGAGTTGGGAAGCCCCGGCAAACTTGGATACACCATGCAAAGAAGTTTGTGTGGGAAGAGACGCTTGGCAGAATATCTTATGAAGAAACCCCGGTACAAGATAATCTCATCTATAATGCGGGTTTGCAAAGACAGTTCTAAAGCGTCTGCAGAGGGTAAGCCTCCTTTTTGCTGCGCCAACGCCGTGTCTTGAAGTTGACGTACAGTCGATTCACGGTATGGCTTCGGAAAAAAAAAAGTAGTTTAGTAGGGTTTGGGGTTTGGGGTTTGGGGTTTTCTGGGGTCGTTTTCAGTCTTAGGGTTTAGGGTAATTTTGGGGGCTGTTTTAGGGTTGTAGGGTAGGGTTCAGGGTTTTAGGGTTTAGGGCAGGGCTTTAGGGTTTAGGATTTTACTGGATTTTGGGCTTGAGGGTTAAGGGCTTTGGTTCTAGAAGTTGAGAGTTGGGTTTTAGGGTTTTAGGGTTTAGGGTTTAGGGTTTAGGGTTTAGGGTTTAGGGTTTAGGGTTTAGGGTTTAGGGTTTAGGGTTTAGGGGTTCAAAATCATGGGCAAAATTCGTGCACCCTAAAGCGTCAGGAAGGTCTGCCACAAGGTCGGCATCGTAGACCAAACCCTTTTTCCTCGCCAAGCCACGTCTTTAGCGCAAACCCTGACCCAATTCCTCGACAGACTAAACGGGGTAACCGGCCTAAACGGCTCAAACTCTGTAGGGTTTAGGGCTCAGGGCAGCGTACCCTACATGAACCCTAAACCCTAAACCCTAAACCCTAAACCCTAAACCCTAAACCCTAAACCCTAAATACCCTACATGAACCTCCAAGGTTCAGGGTTCAGGGCCTCTGTTCTCACCTGAGTACCCTGCAAGCTCCAAAACCAACCTCGAGCCTCAAGACTGTTGGGGGTTATTGGGGCCCTGAACCCTAAACCCTAAACCCAAAACCCAAAAACCCTCAACCTAAACCCCTCCCCCCCCCCCCCCCCCCCCCCCGCACAACCCCAAAGTCCTGAGCCAACGCGCAGGCTCTGCCGGAAAACTGGCAACGTGAGCCCAAACACCGTGGGATTGGGGACTCCTCCCGCCAGAGGCCACCCAAAGGCGAACCGCCCCTTCAAGAATGTTCGCACCCCCAACCCCTAAACCCTAAACCCTAAACCCTAAACCCTAAACCCTAAACCCTAAATTTTTTGGGGGTTTCCGAGTCTGAACCTTTGGGGGGCGTGGTCCCCCAATCCCATCCCATTCCCATTGTCAGCGTGCAGATTAAAGCGCAGAGGCAAAAGTGAGAGCCGCTTGGGAAAGTTAAGTTTTCGGATTTGGGGGTTGTAAGTGTTTAGGGTTTAGGGTTTGTAGAAATTGTATAGGGTTTGGGTCCCAAAAAGTTTTGAGCAAAACGTTTTGTTTTTGATGTTAGGTTTCAGTATCGGTGGGGCCGGGGCCGAAGGTCAAGTTTTTTGATTTATATTGTTTTGGGGCCTCCCGACCTTGGCTGGCCTCCTGGAACTCTTGGTCGAACATTTTGACTACAAGTATAATTCCTCGACCCTAGAAGCTTCATCTTCGACGATTCCTTTGAATTCATTTATTGGTAAAGATTTCGTTTCGTAGGATATATGTTGATTCAAATTGATATATTTAAATTATGCGTGTGGACTATGAATTTCGTAAAGGTTTACGTTCCGGTGCAAGCGGTATCTGTGACCAAAAAACTAATTAGAATGATTTCTAAATTAGAAAATTGGATATTAGGGTAGTCCTACATTGATGTGATATGGGATTTTTACTTATGGATTGATGATAATGGGAATTAATATTGTAGTTTTTTGAGATATTATAAGATAGATGATTATATTGAATTTATTTATTATTATTTATATGGGGGAATATATTCGAATGATATTTTACTACGAAAAAATTATCATTTTCTCTTTTTTACATGTTGTGTCTATATAGATGACAGATGTCGAATTTATTTTACTATGAGTTTTTCCATTCAAATATGATCATAATACAGGAGAAATCATAATTAGATCTAAGAAAAAATTGATCGATCGATGATTATTGATATTATTTTTTATATGAAAAATATCTGAGAAGATCTTATGGAATATTGAATTTGGATCGTTTTAATTTGATTTTATTAAGATAAGAGAATATATGGGGATGATACCGAAATAAGATCATTACTTGTTCGCTTTATTTGGATACGAGAGAGATGGGGTGGAATAATTAAGATATGTAATGATCTCATGTGATCTTTGTTTTGATAGGAAATCTTAGAGGAAATTTTCCCATCAAATGATTCGTTGATAGAAATTTAGAGATATGGTGGATTAATAATGGCAATCTTCATTTTCGATTCCATGGGGTCATCCGCCCGTGGTGGGGAGGATCTTTGTGGTGACGTATTTGGGTATGGCGGGAGAGAAATATATCCCAATTCCATCAATCGAGGAAATTTTTGTATTCATATGATTATATTTGGGATATTTCGGGAGGTGATTCTATCAAGAAATAATAATATAAATATATTTGCTAAGATTTCCTCATATTTCCCAAATATACTTCATATTTCCCAAATGAATTTGCCGATAATTTATTAGGATCAATATCCGATCCCCATATCGATTCATCGGAATTGCAACAATCTATGAGGCACAGAGGGACATCGCAGGCCTCAGCCCTAAACCAGAATCCCAAGGTTTAGGGTTTAGGATTTAGGGTTTAGGGTTTAGGGTTTAGGGTTTCGGGAAGCAATGGCCTCAAGAGTCCAAAACGCCTAATATTTTTGGGTACAGGGTGCAATTCTTTGGGACGAAAGCCCAATATCCACAAAGATTACGATGGATCCCGAAGCGCCACCTCCTGGACTTTTGTATTATATTTAGATAGTTGGGGGCTTCCTATAATGAGTATCTAAATCCTAAATCCTACCCCCTAAACCCTAAATCCTAAACCCTAAATCCTAAACCCTATATAAACCCTAAACCCTAAACCATCTTTCTACTTCGGCGTGTATTAAGGATTCGAGGAATGCCCATTGCTATTTTGCTCGCGCATGCGTCAACAGGCCAGCCACCAGCTCTATCTTGAAATTGTTTAAGGAAAACTCTAAATCCAAACCCTGATCCCTAAACCCTAAGCTGGTAAGAGATGATGCATATGGACTCAAAACCTCGGTCGCCCCACACCCCAAACCCAAAAAGACTCAAGGATGGGTAGGTAGTGACTGGCTGCAACCCTAACACCCTAAACGAAAAAATCTTAAATCCCAAATTGTTTGACCCTAAGCCCCAAAACCCTAAACGTTAAAATCCTAAGCCCTGAATTGTTCAACCCTAAAGCCCTTAAGCCCTTTTGATCCCCAGAAAGCCTAAAATCCCGATTTGCCATGCTCGGGCGACCGTCCCAAGCAATTCGTTCGTTCGTTCGCGCCAGATGGGTTGGAAGGCCTTCAGATCGATCTCCTATAGGGATGGATTCGGAGGGAATGACACCGATCCCTTCGTCGAATTTTTCCATCAATTCGTCCAATATTTGATGGAAGGGCGGGCCCCTTAGGCGCTTCGGCCGTGGTTGGGGGGTGGCACTTTGATCGATATAGGCAAGCGGCATTCTCAAGGAAAATCTATCTTTCTGGATATTGATACTCGTTTTATCATCATGGATGGGATTTTATATAAATTGGTATTCAAGATTACCTTCTTGATGGATAAATCTCTATTCAGGAATATTGGATCCCCTTCAGATGGCGGGGGGAGATTAAATCTGGCGCCGAAGCCAGACCCACGCCACTCGGATATGGATATATCATAATCGATATAGAAGTAATTACGTCCTCCTTCAAAGGGATATATTTAATGCCTACAAAGAATTGTATCCCATGAATTCTTGGATGATTACTTCTCATATATCCAAATCTCTAGTAAATTCGCCGAATATTATTATGGGGAATCGATAATCGAAATTGATGATCATGGGTGGAGGCTTCTGCTCCCAAAAACGCCAATTAAGAAAGGAGATATGAGGGTAGGAGACTACGACGACTTCTAATCATCTCATATTTCATGGACGTCTCCTCACTCAAATCGAGATCAATAAGAATATCCATTGATGGGATCCTTATTTTGTCTTGCTCGCCCCAGAATGTGGGAATAGGTTCGAGCAACTTATAGGGAATCCGCTTTGATTGCACGAAACCATTCTTTACCTCCTTGCGGGTGAGCACTTTGACAGTGATCTACGTCCTTTCCGGGAGTTGGGATGGGGTGAGATGTTAGGATGTTGTAAGTTCCGATTGCAGAAAATCCAAATATTTTGCGATATGGTAATAGGATGCAGAATAAGCATTTTCCAAGGTCTTCGAAATTGTTGGAATTGACGATGGTTTTAGTGGGGGAACTCTTCTTTCAGTTTGGGCCTCATTCGAGCAGGAGCGGGCGCTTGCCGCCAAATATGGAATCCGCTTTGACTTCGCGAAAACCACGCTTCACCTTCTTGCGGGCGAGCACTTTGAGGGTGATCTTCGTCCTTTCCGAGAGTTGGGGATACGTATCGTGACGGGGTGTGATGTTAGGATGTTGCAAGTTCCGGTTGCAGGAAAGCCCGAACATTTTGCGACTTGGCAGCGGGATGCGCAACAGGAGCTTTCCAAGGCCTTCGAAGCAATGGAACAACTTCCTCATCGACATGTCGCTTTCCACCTTTTGCAGCAATGCTTCGGCTTCAACAAAATTTCGTATTATTGTCGTAGTATCCCTCGTTCTTGTATTGAATCCTTCCTTGATTGGTACGCCCTTCGTATCATTCTCACACATTCTCGGGAGTGACGTCAGTGATGCTCAATGGCAACCGGCCGCTTTGCCGCCTAAATTGGGAGGAATGGGATTGGCGGATGGCCGCTTGATAGTTGCAGGCACGGTGATTTCCCAAGCTGATATTGCTTTTCTGAGTTCTTGGAAGCAATGTATGCCCATCATCGCTGGCATTTTGCCGACGGGTAGAGCCGGTGACGGGGGAGCTCATCTACGAAGTGCTATGACGATACTATCCCAATATTTTCCCGATCTCGATCAACAAGAACAGCCGAAATCATCTCTTCTTGTTCAAAAGCTTCAGCAGGAGACTGCCGATCAACTCATATCCGCCACGACCCTCTCTGAACGTGTTAGATTGCACGCTTGTCGTGCTCCGTGGGCAAATGGATGGATCACCACTACCCCTTCATTGACCGAGGATATTTTCATGCCGAACGTTGCATTCCAAGATTCTGTTTCTATGCGACTTGGCATGACGGTGTTTCAGGACGATGAGGGTTGCCCGTATTGTCATCAAGTTAGTGATAGACATGGTCGTCACGCTATCTCGTGTATGAAAGTGGGGACCCACACCAAAATTCATCATTCCTTACGTGATTGTCTCTATCGTCTTGCTCAAGAGGCCAACTTACGACCGCAACTCGAAGCTTCGGGGTTGTTACCGGACGCGCCGCAACGACGCCCAGCGGACGTGCTGCTGCCAATAACGAACTTGTTGAAACAGACCTCATGGCGTAGGTATTCAAGTTTGGCCCTCGATTGTGCAATCGTATCTCCTTTTGCCATTTCGGCTCCCGCTCGAGCGACCGAGGAGCCAGCTGCAACTGCAAAGGCTTACGCAGAGCACAAACGCCGGGCACAGGACACTGCGCGACAATGCGCAACACAAAACATTGGCTTCCAACCTATCATCTTCGAAATGCTGGGAGGTTGTGATCCTGAAACGGCATCCTTCCTTAATGGCTTGTGCCAGGATCACGACGGCGTGCAGCACCGTCGGCCGGGTAGTTGTCGACGTCTTTTGCAGACTCGAGTTGCTTTCTTGTTACAGCGACATATCGGGCAAACCCTCATGAAATACCGTAGAGCACAGGCGAAATCTGGCAATGAAGATGCGGGCCGATATCTGAATTATATCAATTCTTGATTTTCTTGATGGGATCTTCTTTGAGTTTTTGAATCCTCGGTGCTTATATCGTATTGCCAGGCGTGTCCCACCACAGGCTCCGCCAGATGCTGCCTTCGGCCGACATACGCGGGCGCTTGCGTGGCGAGGCGACGGAAGCGGGATGCTTTGTATATAATTTGGTTTTCATTCTTATTATATTTCACTTTATGGAACCTTCGTTGTCTTCTTCCACTTTTCGTCTTTGATTTCAGAATGGAAGAATCCAGTGCGAGTGGCATCTGCACCCAAAAGCACCAATTATCTTGCGAGTTAGGTGAAACTCCGCGCCCAAGCGGCATGTGCGCCCAAGCAACTGAAAGGGAATCCATAACCAGAAAAACAAGAAGAATTTCGAGCTCTCCAAGACGCCTCGACGTGCTCAAAAGCCCGCCCCCACCCCCAATTACGAGGCATCCCAGAAAGACGAAAGGGAAAAGAGATTCGAAGATTCCCAAGGGCATCTATCAAACGTGAGACAAGCCATCGAAAGAAATAAAGTATTCCGACGGCACAAAACGTGACTTCAAACTCCACAAATATCCATCATACTCAGAAGTTAGGCTCGATCCATGATCCTGCGTGTGGGGTATCCTGCAAAGGGTTCAAATGAAAGAGAATGTTCATGACTTACTCACATAAATCCAAGAAGGTTGCGATGGCATTAGGACCCATTAAATATCCCATCCGAAGCATCCGATGGGCTTCAATGGCCCTATGGAGCCCCCTCTATAGATCGAAATTCAAACGACCCAAGCATTCCTGAAAAGAATATCCCGCCGCACGCCGACTACGCTCGTCGACCCGACCACACAAACTAACTAACAAATCCCGAGCCCCCTGTTCAATACCACCCAAACTCTCGAAGACGATAGGCTCGAAGCCGAGATCAACTGCAGCGCACCTCGCAGCGATAGCCGTGTGCGCGCGCTTACGCTGGGCATATTGGGACGCAGCCCGCAATGCCCCGGTGGCATTAGTAGCTAAGGCTGAAGATTGAAAAGGACTAGTCACCGCCACATCCAACGCAACTCGAGGATACTTAGACCAAGAATTTTGTCGAAGGGTAGGGGGTGCCGAGATTAACACATCAGCTGGTCGACAATTCGGATCGTCCGGCAAAAGACCTGTAGCCTCC
>CAJNDS010002445.1:0-12500 GCA_905221605.1 Symbiodinium natans
GTGCTGCTGGAAGCTCTTGCCCCAGGACATTCAACAAGCCTTGAAGGCCCCGACATTCGGGAGGCTCCCGGGAGGCCTGGAGGCTGAGACACAAAACGGGATGAGAAAAAGCCTCGCTCGTGGTTCTGTACACACCCGTAGCCCAATGTTGGCTTTTCCGTTTGCAGCGTCACCCCCGCAACATACCAGGGGCGGGGGAAAGTTCTAAACGCATGCCCCTCAGGGGCGGTCCCTTCGGGGATCATATGCTCGGAAGAAGAAGAGATGGAGAGAAACAACAAAGACGAGAAAGGAGGAGATGATGAGAGAGCGGGCCTCTTGCTTGCCCTGAGCTCTCTGTTCCTTGCAGTTCTCCTTTCTTATGCAAAAAGAAGAAGAGAAGAATATGGCAAGAGAAGGGAAAGCAAGAGAGAGTCGAGCGAAGGAGCAAAACAAACTTTCTTCTGCCCGCCGTCTTCCTCCATCTTCTCTTGTCCCTCTCGTTCTGTTCTTTCCTTATTCTTCGAAGAATGTTGTTGAGAGGAGGGGAGGAAGGGAAGAGGACAGGGGGCGTGACAAACAAAGGAGCGGCAGAGTGAGGAGGAGTTTGCCCGTCGCCTCAACTCACCCGGAAGCGCCCAACGGGTCCGGAGGACCAAGATCTGTCCCCCTTTGTGAGGAAAGGAAGAGGCGAGGGGAGGGGAGGAGAGGCAATGTCTCATGGCGAGCTGGGAGGGAGGGTCTCTCTCTCTCTCTCTCTCTCTCTCTCTCTCTATCTCTCTCTGTCTGTCTCTCTTTTTCTTCTTCTTCCGCTGGGCTTGAAACTTTCCCTCTCTCTCTTCTTTCTATCAGTTCTTTGTATTGTTCTCACCTTTCCGGGATCTGTTTCTATTTTTCTGCGTTCCTTCTTCGCCTTAGCTCTTCACCAGAAAGGAAAGAATATGAAAGAAGGAGAGTGGCAGAGAGGTGAGAGGAAGGACCGAAGGCGAGTGAATAGGAGAACTCTTCCTCCGAATCTCGCGGCTACCAGTCCTCTTCTCCTTTTTCTTCCAACGCAGCTCGTCTTGGTTTATCACTTATGAAACGTGAGAGAAGAGCGAGGAATGAACAGAGGAGGAGGACAAGGCCCTGCTGCTTTTTCATCCCCTCCCCCCTCCCTCTCTCTCTGTCTCTCTCTCTCTCTCTCTCTCTCTCTCTCTCTCTCTCTCTCTCTCTCTCTCTCTCTCTCTCTCTCTCTCTCTCTCTCTCTCTCCCTATTCTCTTTTCCCTTTTCTCTTTCTCTTTTACTTGCTCCCTTTCTTTCTGTCTTCTTTCCCTGGCTCTTGTTCTCCTTCTACCGTTCTCGGATTCGCTTCTTTTTCTCTTGTCTTTTCCCTTACTCCCTTGTCTGCTTCCAGAAGTAGAGAGGGAGGGAGGGAGGGAGAGAGGGAGAGAGAGAGGGATGAAGAGAGCAACGAAGACAAGAAAAGAAAAGATGATGAGAGCGAGGCCTCTTGCTTGCCCTGAGCTCTCCGCTCCTTTCATTCCTTTCTTACGCAGAGAACAGGGAGAAAAGAAGATGAAGAAGGCAAGGGAAGAAAAAGCGAGAGAGCCGGGCGAAGGAGGAGTTCACCCTTCCTCTCCCCACCGTCTTCCTCCGTCTTGTCTCTTCCTTTCTGTTCTCTGTTATTCCTCACTCTTTGCAGAAATGGAAAGGAGGGGAGGAAGGAAAGAGGAGAGGGGAGGGATGATAGCGCAAGAGATTGCAAAGCAAGGAGGATGAATGAGAGCTGAAAGGAAGGACAGAGGGTGATTGAAGAGGAGAACTCCTCCTCCGAATCTCGCGGCTACCAATCCTCTTCTCCTTTGTCTTCCCACGCAAGCTCGTTTTGGGTTTTCACCAATGAGACAGGAGGGAAGAACAAGGATGAACAGAGGCGGAGGACAAGGCCCTGCTGCAATCTTCATCTCCTCCTCTTTTCATCCCACCCTCCCCTCTCTCTTTTTTTGTTTTTTTCTCTCTCTCTCTCTCTCTCTCTCTCTCTCTCTCTCTCTCTCTCTCTTACTTTCTCTAACTTTCTCTCTTTCTTTCTCTTTTTCTTTCGGTCTTTCTTTCTTGCCCTTGTTCTCCTTCTGCCATTATCGGATTCGCTCTCTCTTTCTCTTGTCTTTTCCCTTATTCCCTTCTTCCTTGTGCATCGTCCTTCTGACTGAGAAAGGGAAGAGGGAGAAAAGGGAGGGGAAGAGAAGGGAGAGGAAGAGTGGGAGAAAGATAAACGTCAAGTCAAAGGTAAGAAGCGGGAAAGAGAAACGGAAAAGGGATGTTGCAGAAGTAGAGAGGGAGGAAGAGAGATAGAGAGAGAGAGAGAGTGACAGAGAGGAGAGAGAGAGAGAGAGAGAGATGAAGCGAGCAATGAAGACGAGGAAGCAAAGATGATGAGAGCGAGGGCCTCTTGCTTTCTCTGAGATCTCCGTTCGGTTCATTCCTTTCTCATGAAGAGAACAGGGAGAAGAGAAGAGGAAGAACGGCAAAGGAAGAGAAAGCGAGGGAGCCGAGCGCAGGAGGAGTTCACCATTCCGCCGTCTTCCTCCATCTTATCTCTTCCTTTCTGTTCTATGCTGTTCCTTACTCTTTGCAGAAATGGAAAAGAGGGGAGGAAACAATATAGGAGAGGGGAGGGATGAGAGAGCAAGAGATGGCAGAGAGAGCAGAGCGAGAGAGAGAGAGAGAGAGAGAGAGAGAGAGAGAGAGAGAGAGAGAGAGAGAGAGAGAGAGAGAGGGAGGACAAGAGATACATCGCAAGAGGGAAGGAAAGGAGAGAGAGAGAACCACATCGAGAGGAAGTGGCATGTTCCCTTTCCCTTTCGATCGTGCTGGTCAAAGATGAAGGCAAAAAGAATAGAGAAGAAGGGTCAAACAAAGGAAGGCAGAGAGGGAAAGCCACGACTATGAAGAATTCGACATGTCCATCTCCACGTATATTCCTTTGTCATCACACTTCCTTTCTTTGTGTCTTCACGGAACACGCTAGAGAAACAAGGACGAAAGAGAAATGACTGACCTATTCTTGATGGTTCCGGTCTGGGCGCCGAGATGTTTATCATATGGTACGTGGGCTACCGTAAATCCTAAACCCCAAGCCCTTTTGCAAAGAGTTGCTTGAAACTTGAAACTTGGAACAACAAACATTAAATCATACTCTATATCTGATACTTCCAAAGTCATTGTTTAAATAAGAAACGAAAGGGATCGCCAAATAATACGTAAAGGTCCATGCCACATATATATATATATGTACATATATTTATTTATTTGTTTCTTTCGTTTTTTAAACCTTCGTGACTTTTCGGTCAATCTGCCCCCCATTGTTCGTGACTGTTCGGTCAATTGCCCCCCATTGTTGGTGACTTTCCGGTCAATTGCCCCCCATTGTTCGGGACTTTTCGGTCAATCGGACCCCAATGTTCGTGACTTTTCGTCAATCTGGACCAGTGTTGGTGACTTTTCGGTCAATCTGACCCCATTGTTCGTGACTTTTCGGTCAATCTGACCCCAATGTTCGTGACTTTTCGGTCAATCTGGACCAGTGTTGGTGACTTTTCGGTCAATCTGACCCCATTGTTCGTGACTTTTGGGTCAATCTGACCCCAGTGTTCGTGACTTTTCGGTCAATCTGGACCAGTGTTGGTGACTTTTCGGTCAATCTGACCCCATTCGTGACTTTTCGGTCAATCTGACCCCAATGTTCGTGACTTTTCGGTCAATCTGGACCAGTGTTGGTGACTTTTCGGTCAATCTGACCCCATTGTTCGTGACTTTTCGGTCAATCTGACCCCCATGTTCGTGACTTTTCGGTCAATCTGGACCAGTTGGTGACTTTTCGGTCAATCTGGACCAGTGTTGGTGCCCATTGTTTGCCGGGGGGTGGGCCCCAGAAGGTTCAGTGGAAAACGTGTCCGAATTGGGTAGGTAAAACTCTCTGGGGTAAGATGAAAACCTTGTATTTTCTTAATGTTATGGGATTCTTTGGGCGGGTGGTTTTTTTCTAAGCCTGGAACCCCCTAATGATTATGAATGCTAGAACAGTGACCCTCTAGACCCTAAACCCTAAACCCTAAGCCCTAAACCCTAAATCCTAAGCCCTCAACCCTAAACCCTAACCCCCAAGCAATCCGGCCAGGCGTGTCCACTTGCATCCACGTTTGCACGGGCGCGGGTCGCAGCGATCCGGTTGCAGGTCGCAGCTCTCTGCAGCAAGTGGGTCGGCTTGCCGCCTTCTTCCTAAAGTTTACTTGAAGGTTCATGGGTAGTAAGAAGTAGGATTACAAGTAAGGCAGCCTCTGTTCTAACCTTGATCACGGCACTGAAAACCCTACTTATCACTATCCGTGAACCTTCAAGTACGGTTTGTGGCTTGTGATTTAGGGTCCAGGGTCCCTGGAACCGCTTCTTGACGGGACTGGGCCACTCTGGGCACAAATCCTCCATCTCTGGGAAGAGGTGTGAAGAGTTTTTTTGGCAAGGACTTTTCAGGGCCTGAGACGTTGCTCAAAGCTTTTGGGTTAAGAAACGCCCTGAGATCTAGGGCGTCGGGCTTGGGGCACCCCTGGGCTCTTGCAGAGTCCTTGGCAGCCAAACCGGGCTTAGGGTTTCGGGGGCTCCTGCTTCACCACCCCCTAAACACCTAAAGCCCGCAACCCTGGAAGACCTCTTTCAACCACAACTCTTTGGGAGCAATTCTCGGAAGCCGTTGAAAGGACTCTGAAACCCTCTCGGAAATTTCTTCGGGGTTTAGGCTTCGTGGTTTAGGGCTAGGTTTTTAGCTTCAACCCTGAACCCTCGCATCTTTTTACCTTCAGGGTAGAATATAGGATACCTTACGTCCGCCCCTACTTCTAGCTGCCCATGACACTGCAAGCAACCTGGCTATCCGGGGTTTAGGGTCTATATAATTAGGGTTCAGGGTTCAGGGTTTAGGGCTTAGGGTTCAGGGTCTAGGGTTTAGGGTGCAGGGTTTAGGTTTTGGGAGGCCAAGTACAGAAGCTTCTTCACACCAGGGAAACGGGGGCAGACGCGTGCGCTGCGCGGCCCCGCAAAACCTGTGGCTTCTGTACAGGCGTGCACACCTAATTAAGGCCCTTCGCCATCCTTCAGAAGAGGAAGGTCTCCACATGGATTTTGCCAAAGCCAGCTTCGCGGCAGCAGCGCTTCACCTGCGGTTTAGGATTTGGGGTTTGGGGTTTAGGGTTTAGGGTTTAGGGTTGAGGGTTTAGGCTTTAGGGTTTAGGGTATGCTGGGGTGGGCCCTGGAAATTTATAATATGAGCATATAGGGAATGGGAACTTTTCAGCTTTTTCGAAACCAACCCCAGGTAGAGGGTTTAGGACTCACCCAGCCATTGAGACCAAACCCACTCTGTTCGAATGGTTGGGGCTCTTTCGAGCACCCTCTTGATTAAAATGCAACACTTGATGGGTCCCTACAGCCGATACAAAAGGATCTACAAGAAGACAACAGCCCCTTAGGTCTTCTGGAAAGCCTTCCTAAATACATTCCTTTATAAATACCCGCTTCAAAGGGTCTTTAAAGGCTTAATGGGGGGTTCTGGGGCAGGCACCCGGGGAGTCCAAAAGCTAGTTATTGCTTAGGATTTAGGATTAGGATTTAGGGTCTTAACCTAGGGTTTAGGGTTTAAAGTTAAGATTTAGGGGTTTTGGGTGGCTTACTGCAGCTTCGTGGGGAATGAAAGGATAGTAGAATTGATCGTGAACATCCTGATAACTTTCTAGCACCCCGTTCCTTCATTCCCGATTTCTCAACTGAACGCCCAAGATCCTTATTCAAGCGCCCCCAGAAAAACTGCACATTGGAGCCCCTTTGCAGGTCCGCATGTCCTCAGAAAGCCTACTTTCGTGCTCTAACTATGCTTGATTGATTGTCTCAACACCCCACCCATGAACCCTCTGAATTTCATAATGGCACGGTCCTTCTTCTAGCGTTTGCGGCAACGAAACCGATCCGTTTAAGGGTATCTACAGCTTCATGGTGGGACACGACAATCGCCCGAAGTGACTCCGAAACCCACCCTAATCCCTTCCCCCTTTTATTAAACACACCCCCCTAATACTAAAAACACTTTCCGGAAAATCCTGCCGAAACCGACCCCGCCTTTTAAACCCTATTCCGAATTAGGGGGGGGGTTCAGGGCACCCAAAACCCGCCAGCCAACCAACATCCTAAAGCTCCCTCCCTCTCTCCCCAGCCTAGACCCTAAACCCTTTGGACCCCAAACATGGCATTTGGATAAAAACCTCCCCCTAATAATAAAAACACATTTCGAACTTCTATTGGGGGGGGGGGGACCCCCCGTTTAATATTAGGGGGAAGGGATTAAACCCAAAACCCTAAACTGAACCCTGAGCCCCAACCTCAACACCAACCGGACCTCGTCTTGGAAGGCCTCTGGGCCGCAGGCGAACGCCAAGCCGCCTCAAATTACCCCAAACCCCAAACGCCGAACCCAACGAGGCAGCCGGGGTTTTTAAGGTTTTTGAGGGTTGGGGTGTGGGTGTTTGAGCTATTTGTTGTGTTGTGTGTTGGTTTGTCGTGTTTAAGGCTTAAGCCTAAGCCCCACATCCCCAAACCCGAGCAGAGAAATAAAGGGGCCCTTCCGAAACACACTCGAATACACCGTACAAACCATAAGCCCTGCACCCTAGAACCTTGCTTGTAACCCTACACTAGGGCCTAGGCGTCTACGTACAGTAACCCTATCTCGGCCTTCGGCGCCCTTGCTCGCGGCTTTGGCCACAAGGTCGGCCACGGGAGGGCGCCCTACGCCGGGTCTTCGGGTTTTGGCTTTGGGGCTAGGGTTCAAAGTTCGGGTTTAAGGGTTCCATGTCCAGGTCTTGGGGGGTACGGCTTGAGGGTTGGGAATGTAGGGCGGAACTGCCGGGATATACACAGAAGCGGGTGTGGGAAGGGAAGGCCACCTCAAACCCTAGCATTAAACCCCTAAAACCTCTCGATGAGGCTCCACGTCCACGCGGCGATCTCTAATGGGAGTCCAGAAATTAACCTGAGGGTTACGTTTTGCCCCCAACCAGTGAGTCGGCTGCTTTATGGGCGATGCAGGTCCCTTCCTAGAGTATGTAGTATGCGCACATTGAGCCCGAACACGCGGCAACCGTCCAAGAGGTTTTTGCATCAAACGGTCCATAATTAAGGTCCAGGACGCTTCGTCTGATCGGATAGGTTCTGCGCGTTAGGCGACCCCGCCACAACCAACATCTTGATTGACCTTCCTTGAGTCTAAGAACACAAAAGGCACAGCCACGGTCACTTATCAGTTTGTCCCTAAGGACCTTTCCGCATACGGCGCCTAATCTCGGGAACCTTAGGGAAGACCTGGGAGTACTGGGGAACAACGGGTCCCTCCCCTTGTAGAAACCCTTCCCTGAGGGGGAGTCAGGAAGAAAGCGCCAGCCCACAAAACCAATGGACCCACCGAGGCATGGCCAGGTTAGGAGGGAGGGAAGGGAATAGAAGGTCTACGGCACCTGGAAGAGAAACCATCAACAGCCTGTCTCCGTTTGTCCCCAGCCTACGACGATTCATGGATTCCATATTCATTAGTCCAGAGCTCTAACTCTGGTTTGCTAGTTCACTACAAAGGATTTAGTGTTAAGGGTTTAGGGTTTAGGGTTTAGGGTTTAGGGTTTAGGGTTTAGGGTTTAGGGTTTAGGGTTTAGGGTTTAGGGTTTAGGGTTTAGGGTTTAGGGTTTAGGGTTTAGGGTTTAGGGTTTAGGGTTTAGGGGTATATAACCTAATTCTAGCTGAAGCAGGACCAGCTAGGCAAGTCCGCAGGGACTGTGGGGATAACCCACCTCTAAGGAGACATCCAGTTCCTGGGGCTCTTCAACAATTGCCCTCCTAAACCCAAACCCTAAACCCCAAACCCTCAACCCTAATCCCCCAAAAGCCCAAAAGCCCAAAGGCCCAAAGGCCCAAAGGCCCAAAGGCCCAAAGGCCCAAAGGCCCAAAGGCCCAAAGGCCCAAAGGCCCAAAGGCCCAAAGCCAAAAGCCCAATGCAAGCGCCGTGCGACTAAGACTTCCAAGGCTTGCCGCTGAGCATCCTGAACTCTACACTCTAAACCGTCTCAGCTCGAATATATTGGGATGTCCCCTACTAAAACTTAGGGTTTAGGGTTTAGGGTTTAGGGTTTAGGGTTTAGGGTTTAGGGTTTAGGGTTTGGGGTTTGGGGTTTGGGGTTTGGGGTTTGGGGTTTGGGGTTTGGGGTTTGGGGTTTGGGGTTCAGGGTCTAGGGTTTAGGGTCCGCCGACCCTGGCGGCGTGTTGGATAGGTTTCTGGAGGTGAAAACCTCCCTTTTTCCCTCCTTACGCCCCCAAAACGTGGGGGAGGAGGGGGGGGGGGGGGGGGGTGGGGGGGGGTACCCCGGCAGCTTTTCCGTGGAGGGCCAGGCCACCCACACCGCGTAAACTCATGGACCATAGGCGGTTTCGCACAGGGCATAGGGGCTTTTTGGAAAAAACCCACCCCCCCCCCCCCCCCCCCCCCCCCCCCCCCCCCCCCCCCCCCCCCCCCCCCCCCCTACCCCCCCACCCCTCCCCCCCGCCCCACCTTTCTTCAAGGATCGTAATCAGGCATCAAAGAGGGCCATCCACACCTGCCACCCCCCCACACGGAAATTGCCCCAAACTGCTTCAGCTCCTAAACTGTTTGGGTCCTGGTGCTACCCCCTACCCGCCCCTCCCTCCCCCCACGTTTCACAGAGGCGCGAGCGTTTCACAACTTTTTGGGATTCTGCCGAGCAGGCTGCGATGCTCTTCGAACCATGCGATGAGGAAAGCATCCTTTGAGCCGACGAGCGGGTTTAGACCTTTCAACTATGCTCTGGCGGGGTCGGCGGCTTGAGCCGGAGGCTCTTAAATTTCGGGGCCAAGCTTATACTAACAGTCCTTAATCGGGATTATAGTAGGGGTACTGTAATCCCTACTAAGGACTACTAATATAAGAGCCTAAACTCAAGTCCTTAGGGTTGAAAACGAACCGGGCCCTAAACCCTAAACCCTGCACCAGCGAAGAAAAGCCAATCCGGCATTCGAATTCGAGGGGTTTAGGACCCTAAGCACCCCAAACCCTAAACTCCCTTTGAACCTTCGACCTCCCATCTTTTTCGCATACCGCACCTTGGGTTGGGCCCCTATGCAGGGGCGAGTGGCTCAAGAAGGGAGTAGCACAACCCTAAACCCGAAACCCTACGGATCAACCTGAGCCTGCAGCATATGGGGGGGCTAATTTCTGACGTGGGGCCACCAAAGAAACACGCGACACATGCGTCCTATGTATGTTTTTGTTTTCTGGTGTCCCATAGGCAGAAGACCCAGGTCCATGTAGAGGGTTTGGGGCTTAGGGTTTAGGGTTTAGGGTTTAGGGTTTAGGGTTGAGGGTTGAGGGTTGAGGGTTGAGGGTTTAGGGTTTAGGGTTTAGCGGCGGGGAAGTTTAAACACCGAAGCAAACCCGCCTGCGCGGTAGGCAACGCTTCGTCCGTCAGGTGGGAGGTCACCCTTGGCTTGAGTGACCTCTGCACTCGCGCGCGCTCTTGGGTTTTAGGGCTTCTCCCTAAACCGAAACCTTAAACCCCAAACCCAACTTCAAAACCCTAAACCCTCAAATTCTGGGCCCTGAGCCTTCGTCGAAAAAAACGAATACAAAACTATCAGACTCTCCTCCACCGTCCTCACCCTAAACCCTTAAGCCTTAAACCCTAAACCCTACACAAACTCTGCTTCCCCAAGCCAAAGGGCGTAGATTACGACAGAGGCTTTCTCGCTCTCCGACGCCGCCAAGAGAGCATCCTGCATGATGGGAAGATTCCTCGGAGGGGGCGGCGAGTGTGCGGCTTAGAAGCTAACATTGGCAGGGTTTAGGGTTTAGGGTTTAGGGTTTAGGGTTTAGGGTTTAGGGTTTAGGGTTTAGGGTTTAGGGTTTAGGGTTTAGGGTTTAGGGTTTAGGGTTTAGGGTTTAGGGTGTCTTGTTTAGAGTGGGTGTGGGTGGAATGTTCCCCTGTATACTAACAGTCCTTAACAGGGATTACAATAGGATTGTTAGTATAAGGGGGAAAATCCCAAGGTTTAAGTTTTAAGGGTTTGGGGGTGAGGGAGGGTGTCTGGGTCTCGGGTATGTTGGTTGTGTTTGCGCGATGAGCTCCTTTAGCACCAGTGAACAGCAGAGATCGCGAAAGACATGGTGACAGCGAGCAAAACAACCTAAAGAAAGCGAAGACACCACGCAACATGCAGCAGCAACGCAGACGCAAGCAAACAAGGCAACCAAAAGAACATTACCTCGGGCGAAACTGCCATGTCTACAGCCGGGCTCAGCCACAGACTTGGGACTACGACAGTTCCCTCGCTTGTGATCCGCTTCTTTCCCACATACAACTATGAACTTCACTCACCTGCGACCATAACCTGCCATCTTGGGATGTTCCCCCTTATACGAACAGTTCGTAAAAGGGATTATAGTACTCTCGATTATAATCCCCATTAAGGACTGTTAGGATAAGGGAACATCCCAACTGCCATCACTTGTGACTATAGAAGGCCTTCCCTCTCGCTGGAAAGGGTTGCAAACCCAGCTGCGACGACAAAGAAAACCACAAACTCGCCTGCGACGTCTTTGGAGGCACAAGGACTTTAGGGTTTGGGGTTCAAGGTTTAGGGCTTTTGGGGTTGAAGGTTTAGGGCTTTTAGGGTTTTGGGGTTGAGGCTTAGGGCTTTCCGGTTTTTAGGGTTTAGGGTTTGGGGCTTCGAGACTTCAAACGAAAAGCACAGAATTGCGCCCAGCTTCAGGTACTCCAAGCTGCGGATGCTCCACAGCAAGGTCACGTCTGGGACCTCCGCAGGCAGACACCGATTGCAGCCGGTTTAGGGTTTAGGGTTTAGGGTTTTGGTAGGGTTTGGGGTTTTGGGTTTAGGGTTTAGGGTTTGGGGTTTGGGGTTTGGGGTTTGGGGTTTGGGGTTTGGGGTTTGGGGTTTGGGGTTTGGGGTTTGGGGTTTGGGGTTTGGGGTTTGGGGGTTGGGGTTGGGGTTTGGGGTTTGGGGTTTGGGGTTTGGGGTTTGGGGTTTGGGGTTGGGGTTTGGGGTTTGGGGTTTGGGGTTTGGGGTTTGGTTTATTGGCTGCACGTTGCTCTAAGCAATGAAAGGCAAGGATGTCCCTGAAAAATCTGAAAAATATTGATAAATATGATCCCGTTAACCCCTAAAACCCTAAAACCTGAACCCCCCCCCAAAAAAAAAAAACTAAAACCCTAAAACCCTGAAACCGTGAAACCCCCCCCCCCAAAAAAAAAAATAAAGATAAAATAAAACCCTAAAACCCCAAACGTCAACCCCAAAGCCCAAAACCCTAAAACCCGAAACCCTCTCACCCTAGCATTAAGTCTCCTAGGGCCCCAAAGAAGCAAAGAAGCAAAAATCAGGATAGGGATCTCCCAGAGAAGCCCCCTTATCATGAAGCCCAATAAGGTAGGGATCTCCCTCTAAAATCCTTGTCCTGATGTCCACTCCGGGTCCCTAAGTCTCTTCGAAAATCCAAGAAATGCACCTGCCGCCGGACGGCGTCGCGGAAGACGGAAACGACGGGAGTGATGCCTCGTCACGGGAGGGCCGCTAGGCCTTTAGTGTTGCTTTGTGGCTCAGGTTGTTGTTCTGGTTTTAGGGTGTTAGGGTTTTAGGGTTTTAGGGCTTTAGGGTCTTAGGGTTTCAAGGATTTAGGCGCGCCTAGTCAAGGGAAAAAAGAGAAAGAAAAAAGAATCAATGAATGAATGAACGAAAGAATGAATAAAAGAAATAAAGAAAAAAAGAAAAAATGAAAGAAACCCTGAACCTCTGCACCCCCTAACCCCCAAACCCCTAACACCCCTAATACCCCTAAGTCCCCAAACCCTAAACCGTGTTGAACCCTAAACCCCAAACCCCTAAACCCCTCAACCCTAAACCCCTAAACCCTCACCCCTCAACCCCTAAACTAAACTCCTAAACCACTAAACCCCTAAACCCCTAAACCCTCACCCCTCAACCCCTAAACCCCTAAACCACTAAA
This sequence comes from Symbiodinium natans, assembly GCA_905221605.1. Lineage (NCBI taxonomy): Eukaryota > Dinophyceae > Suessiales > Symbiodiniaceae > Symbiodinium > Symbiodinium natans. The sequence continues at coordinate 12,087 of CAJNDS010002445.1, forward strand.
CCCCTAAATCCCTAAACCCCAAAACCCCAAAACCCCAAAAACCCAAAAACCCTAACCCTAAACCCTAAGCCCCTGAACCCCAGACCCTAACCCTAAACCCCAAAGCCCCCCTAAGCTTCAGCTGCGCCGAACTCAGGTTGCGGCCGATACCCCCCGCAGCCAGGAAGACGGGGCCGGCCGAGTAGGTGCCTGTCGGGGTCGTTGGGGGGCACATAAAGAAGGTTTAGAGTGATAGGGTTTAGGGTTTAGGGTTGTCAGATTCTGGGTTTTAGGGTTTTCGCGGTTTAGGGGGTTTAGGGAAGTTTAGGGGTTTCCGGGTTTATGGGTTTTTAGGGCTTAAGGGTCCGCCGACCCTGGCGGCGTGTTGGATGGGTTTGAGGTGAAAACCTCCCTCTTTCCCTCCTCTAGACCCGA
>CAJNDS010002445.1:17500-215000 GCA_905221605.1 Symbiodinium natans
GGACGACCGAGCGCTTGGGAATTGGGAGCCGCAGCCCTACGGGGTTTGGGGTTTGGGGTTTAGGGGTCCGAGCTCATTGTTCAAGACCTTTGCCTGGTTTGGGGTTTAGAGCGTGGGTGTCGCGGTCGCCAACGCCCAAAGCGAAGCTCCACAAAACTGTGTCCAGGGACGCGGTCGCCCTGGACATTGGCCGTGAATGGGTGCCATGACTGCCGGCAAACCTGGGCTGGTTTGAAGGTTTGGAGTTTCGAGCTCAGGGACATTTCGGGGGCTTGGTCTTCTTTCCCACTTAAGAGTAAGTGAGGATTTCACAGCCCTAACCCCAAACCCGGAACAAAAACCCCCAAACCCAAAACCAAACTGCGAGAGCAGAGGACTTGATCCCGGACTCCCACCACAGTGGGGGCTCCCGACGAGGGAGTTTAGAATTGAGGCTCTAGGGCTTCGGGTTTAGGGTTTAGGGATTGGGGCTTAGGATTTAGAGTTTGGGGTCGAGGGTTTTTGGGTTTACGGTTTCGGGTTCAGGGTTTAGGGCTGAGCGTTTGGTGTCCAACCTCCCCTAAACCCTAAACCCTAAACCCTAAACCCTAAACCCTAAACCCTAAACTCCCTTCTGCGAGTCGCTGCTGGCACGTGGATCAGCACCTGGGTGGCTCTTTGCAGACGGCTCGAACAGGGTTTAGGGTTGAGGGTTGAGGGTTCAGGGTTGAGGGTTCAGGGTTTAGGGTTTAGGGTTTAGGGTTTAGGGTTTAGGGTTTAGGGTTTAGGGTTTAGGGTTTAGGGTTCAAGGTTCAAGGTTTAGGGTTGGGAGCTCAGGAACTACACTCGCACATGCTTAGACCATCGCCATGGTTTTGAGTGCTTTGGCACCTTTTTTTTGGCACCCCAGACCGTCAACCACAAATACCCTCAAACCCTAGACAGGCAAAACCCAAGAACCCCCCAAACACCACGCCGCCCCAAAACGCCCCAAACCCCAAACCCGAACCCCTAAACCCTAAACACCTAAACTCAACCCTAAACCCCTAAACCACTGAACCCCTAAACCCCTAAACCCCCTAAACCCCTAATCCCCTAACCAACGCTAAACCCTAAACCCCAAACCCTAAATCCTAAACCCCTCAAACCGTGGACCCCCCCCCCCCCCACCCCAAAGGCACGAAGTGCCCAGGGCGGAGTTGAGCCGCGAGCCAGGGAATCTCCAACTCCTGGACTCTTTAGGGTTTACGGTTTAGGGTTTTGGGTTTAGGGTTCAGGGTTTAGGGTTGTAGGGTTTAGAGCTTAGGGTAGCCCCGGCTAAAAGGGAGGCTTTGTAGGGGTTTAGGGTTTAGGTTTTGGGGGTGAGGCTTTTGGGTTAGGGTTTGGGTTTAGGGTTTGCAGGATTCAGGGTTTAGGGTTTTGTTTGGGCTTTATGGCTTCATAAGCCGAGGCTAATAAACTGCCCCTAAAGTTTCAAGGTTTCAGCGTTCAGGGTTTTAGGACTTCAGGCCCAAGCCCAACTATCTTGTCCCAAGCCCATCCTAGACTCCAAACCTGGGCCCTAAGCCCTGAAACGGTTTAGAGTTTAGGGATGAGGGCCTGGGGTAGACACACAAAACCCTCATAAAACCGACAGAACCGCGAACCCTCAAACCCTGCAAGTTGGCACTGCCAGGTGCTAGTTTAGGGACCCTGGACCCTAAACCCTAAACCCTAAACCCCAAACCCCAAACCCCAAACCCTAAACCCCAAACCCAAAACCCAAAAACCCCAAACACCTAAGCCCTCAGCCCTAACACCCCGAACCTTGGGTGTGGGGTTTAGGGTTTAGGGTTCAGGGTTGAGGGTTGAGGGTTTAGGGTTTAGGGATACTAGCACCTGGCAGTTCCAAAGTCGGCCCCAGAACCCCACGCGTCCACGTGGGTGATGTCGGTGCCCGCGATGGCGGCTAACCTCAAGACCCGCGTGGGCTGCGAAGGACCGACCAGCCTGGGGGTGCGTTTAGGGTTCTGAGCTTGGGGTTTAGGGCATAGGGTCCAAATAGAGTTTAGGGCTGAGGGTTTATGGTTGATTTCTATTTAGAGTTTACGGTTCTGAGCTTGGGGTTTAGGGCCTAGGGTCTTAGGGTGTAGGGTTGAGAGGGTTTAGGGCTTGCGGCTTAGGCCTTAAGGCTTTGGGTTGAGGGGGTGGGTTTAGATTTTGCGCTTCAGGGTTCGGGGTTCGGGGTTCGAGGTTTCAAGGGTCCAGGGCTTTGGGTTTGGGGTTTCGGGGTGCACTTGAAGGCTGGTTTAGGATTTAGGGGTTTTCTGGCTTAGGGCTTGGGGGGTTCAGAAGGTTTAGAATTTGGGGTCTGGACTTGGGGTAGAGACCTCAGACCGGACCTTTCACGCGAAACCCCGCGCACAAGCCAAACCTAAAGCACGTAAACCGCAACAACCGGTCCAAGCCTGAAACCCTAACCCCCAAAAAAGCCCTAAACCTCAAACCCTGAATCCCGAACCCTCTACGAAGCCCTAAATCCAAACCTCCAACCCTCAAGCCGCACGTCCCGACAGCCCGATGTAACTTCCTTGAAGACCCCGAGGCTGCATCTCCCCGCAAGAGAGCCAACCCCTAAACCCCAAAACCCCATCCCGGGAAGGACTGAGCAACTTAAACTCTCAAATCTCAAATCCCTGATCTAAAACCCTAACCCCCTGTCCCGAACCTCACGACCCTAAACCCCGACCCCCATAAGCCCAAACCCACAACCCTGTGCCCACTCCCCAAGCCCCAAACAACCCTAAAGCCCTCAAGCCTAAACCCCTGACCCCCCGAAATCCCCTGAGCCCCTTAACCCCCTCCCCCCTAAACCACCTCAACCCGAAAAAAAACTGAAACCCCAAACCCTAAACCTAAACCCTAAGCCCTAAGCCCTAAACCCTAAACCCTAAACCCGAACTCTTGCCAAAGGCGCCGGCGGAGGCGATCGAACCACCAGAGTGCCAGGCCGGGGAGCACGAAGAACCAGAAGCTCCAGGCGTGGACCATGCCCATGAAGACCTGGTTTTAGGGTTGAGGGTTTAGGGTTTAGGGTGAGGTTTTTAGGGTGAAGACCTGTTGGGGGGGTTTTGTGGGTTTAGGGCTGTAGGACTCTAGGGTTCAGCGGGGGTTATTTGGGGAGGTTTAGGGGCTTTAGGGGGTTTAGGCTTAGGAGGTTTTTTTGGGGGCTTAGGGCTTTAAGGGTTTGGGGTTGGTGGTTTTGGGGTGTAGAGCTTATAAGGGGTTAAGGGCTCGAGGTTTAGGAGGTTTAGGGGTTTAGGGGGTGCAGGGCTGTGAGGCTTAGCGGCTTAGGAGGTGCTGCAGTAGAGCCTGGGAATCTGGGCTGAGAACCTGGACCTAAACACCCCAAACCCTAAGTCCTAAATAAGCAACAAAAGCGTGGGACTGATTATTCTTTGGCACTTTGCGGGCACAGGCCCGGCACGAGCGATTCATAGTTAGTGGCGCCAAGGATGGCTTGTGGAATGTCCTTGAAGACTAAACACCCTGGGGACCTCAGTTGGCATGTAGGATTTAAGGTTTAGGGTTTAGGGTATAGGGTTTAGGGCTTGGGGGCATTCAACGCTTTTCAAGGGATTTCTTCCCCAATTTCCTACAACCTACGCCCAAATTGCTTCTGGACCAGACCCTAAACTCTAAGGGTCAGGGGAGGGCCCTCAGAGGTTTGAATTTGGGCAACCTAAAACCAAAACGCCTGAGCCCCATCCCTAAACCCTAAACCCTAAACCCTAAACCCTAAACCCTAGACCCCTCGAAGCTACATGGGGTGTGGTTGGACCGGGGCGCGAAAAGCAGAGCAAGATGGTGGCCGAGGTAGAAGAGCCTGTACATCCTCATTCGAGGGTCCACTGCCAAGGGGGCTTAAGGGGTTCAGGGTTTAGGGCTTAGGGCTTCGGGTTTAGGATGAACCAGGCTTGGGGTCAAGCAGGGTTTTTGGGTTTTGGGGGTTTGAGGGTTTAGGGTTTCGGCTTTGGGGTGGTTTCTTTGATGGTCTTGTGCGGTTTTCGAGCTTAGGGCTTGTTGCTTCATATCTGTCAATCTGTAAGCGTCGGGGCAGAAGTAGCTTATAACACTTGAGCACTAAACCCTAAACCCTAAACCCTAAATGTCCTGAGCCCTAACCCCTAGGGCTGAGGTAGACTGTGGGCTTTGAAGAAGAAACTTAGGCTGTGGGGTTCAAGGGTTAGGATTGGGGCACTTCTTGGAGTTCTCTGGAGCAGTATATTTCTTGCAGTTGAGGGCATGAGGCTTAAGCTTTGGGGGGTTTATTTAGGGTCTATGGTTTGGACCACTTAAGGACAGTGGCATCAGGGCTACACAGGGTCGCTTAGGATTCAGCGCCCCTCCTCCGACGGCAGGTCCAAGCAATCACCATCGCCACCGTGAAGAGCACCCAAGACACCTGCGTGATGGAGCCAGCAGCGACAGGTGATTTGGGGATCAAGCCCTTTACCACCCTAAACCCTAACCCTAAACCTAAAACCTAAACCCTCAACCCTAAACCCTAAACCCTAACAAACCCTTACTTGCAGCTGCATAAGGCACGGACCAGAGGCGGATCCGATCCATAAAGTCTCATCATGTCGGCAAGGCTTGGGGATTGGGCTTAATATAAGGGCCTTGATCATGAGAGTAGGTTTTGGGTTTAGGGATTAGGGTTTTGGGGGTCAGAGATGTTTGGAGATTTTGAAGCTCATGAGGGAGATGTTGCGAGTTTTGAGAGCCTTTGAGAGCTTTGAGAGGTTTTGGGTTTTGAGGACTTTCGTAGAGGGTACAGAGTTTCGAGCTTCAGGGCCCTTTAACATTGGACCCCAAACCCTAAACCCCTACACCCTAAACCCTAAACCCCAACCTGGGTTGAGGAGTTGCAGGTTGAGGATTGGATACATCCCATGCCTGGGTTCAGGGACCCTAAACCCTAAACCCTGAACCCTAAACCGAGGTTCTTTGGGAGAAAAGGGAGGTTCGACCCGCTGAAACCGACACCCGCCTGCGCCATAAGGACGCTGAAGTTCTCGTAGTGGTTCCTGACACCCAGGTGGCCAGTTCTCGAAGTCAGGGTCCACTTGTCCCTAAACCCTAAACCCTAAACCCTAAACCCTAAACCCTGAACCCTAAACCCTAAACCCTAAAACCCTGAACGTGGGGGTTCCTATGTAGACTATGGAGTCTCAATCTTTAAGGTACACAAACAAGGGACAGAATCTAGGGAAGTGGTTTGGTTGCGAGAGTTTAAGGTTTTGGGTTTAGGGTTTAGGCTTTAGGCTTTAGGGTTTAGGGGTCAGGATGCGGCACTTCGTTTGGATCGCCGGAACCTTCCCAATCCCCACCTGCTCAACCGCAACTTTGTAGACCCCAAGGCCTTAAAATCCCCAAGCTCCAAATCCCCCAAAGAACACAAACTCTAACCCTCAAAAACCCCCCCAACTCCTGAACACCGCCCAAACCCCTGAACCACCCCAAATCCCGTTAAGGGGTGGTGTGGGCGGGGCAGGGGGGATTAAGGGCGACACAGGGCCTTTAGGGTTTAGAGTTTAGGGTTTAGGGCTTCTAGGGTTAGGGTTTAGGGGTTAAGGTTTCTAGGGTTACCGGTTTGGGGCCGTTATGGGTCTAGACGGCAATCCCTGAACGGCCGTCTGGCTGCCAAAGCACCAGGAGGGTGTCACCCAGAGCCACTTCCTCGGATCTCCGGGTGTAAAGCTTAGGGTTAAAGGGTTGAAGGTTTAGGGTCCAGGGGTTGAGGGTTTGAGGTTTAGGGTTTAGGGCCTAGCGGTTAGGGTTTAGGGTTCAGGGTTTAGGGTGGTTTCGGGTTTCAGGTTTATTGTGGATGGGCTCTAGTTGGGGCTTTGTGCTAGTGTTTTCAAGGGGCCCTGATCGGGTGAGAGGGGGCCAAGGGTTTTGGGGTCTCCCCGTTTAATCCTGAAACCCCTGAAGCCCCAGATTAGAGTAAGGTACGTAAATAGGGTGCCAAAATCCGGTAGATCGCAACTTAAGTTGGTGGTTTTGCTTAATGCACCAACCAGAATCTCTCTAAAGAAGGTAACTTAAGTCCCTGGGACCCAAACTAAACCCCCCCACAGAGGCCTCGAACTTCTTTTTGAGCAACAGAAAACAGCCTCAGATACACGCGTGTCATCCTTGCGCAGGGGCCATGTGCATCTTCACCTGGCGGAGCTTACGCACTCCCCCTCGCCCAGCCTACAAAGCTGGACGACAAGGGCTGGAAAACATAGCGCCAGATGAATCGGCACCCCTCGCATCAAAAGGGTTGGGAAAAGCTTGGTTCTTCCCGTTTCTTCGAAGCGGACATCTCTTAAAGAACGTCCGGACGATCGAGAGATAGAACCCACAGCGCCCCCTGTACGTTTCGTGGAGGTTTGTCGCCGAGAAGCCTCAGGGACCAAAGCACAAAACTTCGGAACTCTAAAAGCCCGCTCTTTCAACGGAAGGCTTCTTAACATAAACCTCACACTTCTTCTACACATGCTCCGTTCCTTCCAGAGCCCTGCGACAAAATCGGACAATATCCCACTCGAAAGAGTCCTCTTGGTTCATGGCACCCATTCAGTGCTTACGCTCAATCCGACGAGTCTTCACCCCTGTCAACCCTAACCAGATACGCCCCAACATAGCTATGGTACTCGTCTTGGACTTCCTCGGGATACTGCTGTACATCAATGTGGAACCCAGCACGCCAGAGACAGAACAAAATCTGAGCCCTATGTGGCACTCCGCTTGGCAATGGAAGTTCAATGACGTACTGGTCTTCAGTTTGACTCTCGGCTGTACTGTTTTTTCTACGGCAAATAGTCCTCTTCACAGTCCACTTAAATGCTTCCCAAACTCCAACGCTAAAAATTGACCATATCAACCCAAACCACCATAGACTAACCTCTGAGGTGTCAAGGGCTTCAGTAGTCTCTTGGATTTCGCATGTCGCAGCTGTAACCTCCGGCTGTATCTCCTCGTACCCCACCAGAGCCTTCTCCATCACGATTTGTGCATTTGCTGGACTCGAGAAACCAAACACCACGAACAGGACTATTAGCACCACGAAGTTCCAGGAATTCGCTCGTGGCAAAGACAAACCAACGATACCAGATTTCCCCACCAAAGGAAACCATAGGTAAGATTCCTCAGCTAGAATCACCAGCCTTCGAAAACCGTCCTCAATGCTACCATCTCCCCACAAAGCTGCCATCCTGACCCAAAACGAGCTTAGATACACACAGAACAACACCGAAGTCCAACCCTGAATCCATCCTACCCACATCATAGTGCTTATCACTCCCGCAAGAAAACCCACGCTCGAACATCCAAGGGCCCAAAGATTCACTGCCAAGCACGACTCCTCTGACCCTAGATCGCTTCCCCAATCCTCCGAGCTGTCATCTCTTGGCGCCGATATCATCGCTTCAAACTCAGACCAGTCATCGCGGCACAGTCCCTCTACCACAACTTGAACTTGTGACAAAGACCACCCTGGCAAAGGAACCCACGCAACGTCATCTACATACCGCATCCAGAACCCTTCAGCTCCAGCTCGATACCACACGCCAAGTGATGCAGTCAACCAAACCCCTGTCTCCTCCGAAGCCGCTTCTAGCTCGGAACCCTCTGGGGAAAAATATTCTGAACCGCTACTGGCAGAAGATAATCTTGAGGACTCGGTCGTTTCAGAGGCCCCTGGTTCTGAAGCATCAGCCCTTCCCTCCAATGGGTCGCTATCGCCCTCTCTCGGAACGAACCCTGGAGCTACATTTTCCAAACTCCTGAATCGCTCACACGCTCCCGCAATCCCATACCGATAAGTGGCCGCAACTTCCCTCAACCAACGAACCTCCCCAGACCCAACTCCTAAGAGCCCCACAATGACTTCCCCGCTTAGGGTTAGTAGCCTTCTCAGGAAATGGATGCGCTCATCCCGCACCCTCCATGCCACTAATCTACCATCCGTGGTCGTCACGAATCGGCTAAAATCTGAAGACGAAGCCGGATCACCAACCCCGGGTGTCTGCTCGGCAACAGCCCGCGCCTCCCAAGATACATGACCTTCAGCCCCCTCAAACCCCTCCGACGTGCTCGAAGAACTAGCCGAATCGGACGATTCTTCCTCCCTAAAGAACTGCCTGGTGAACCCGATTGGTGGCTGATAGTCTTCCGAGGGTCGATGTGGAACAGCATCAAGTCGCTCACTCCCTTCAGACTGCCCCTCAGAATCTACCTCTACATAGGAAGGATCATAACCCAGCCCAAGAACCCCAGGCTGAGAAGCTTCAAACACTGCCTGCGCCGCCGCAAATGCAATCTCAGCTTCCGAAGCTACAACTGCAAATGGATCACCGTGGCCAAGCCCTGAGCTCCCAGACTGAGAAACTTCAAAGGCGGCTTGTGCTGCAGCAAATGCGAGCTCAGACGGCCCATCCAGGACTGACACTGCAGATAAAGCCCTACCATCTAGCCAACTCCCCCCATCCTGGGAACCGCAAGCCTGCCCCTGAAAAACAGTTCCTACGGGCCTCAAGCCTCCTGTCGGAAGTTCGTTGCTCCCACAACTCCCCCCAATCTCGACACATGTCCCTGGCATTTTTAAGGAATCATCAAGTCCCTGTGGCTCATATGCACACAACTCCCTCAAGCTTCCATTCGGCTCTGGCGCCTCGGACCCCGACTCCGATTCCTCGCAAACTTGCCCCCGAGCTTCCAAGGAACCAGGAACCGCTAGCCCCAAGCCCCCATACCAAATCACCGCAGCCAACATCACCAACCCAAAAGCGACAATCCATACCCAACCCCATTTCTCTTCTTGATACATGGGTTGAGCTCTGGTCGGCTGCACAATTGCTAGCATAGTCAGTACCAAGGCTGCCGTGGGACAACTAAGCCATTCTGGCTGGGAGGCGCATGCCCGCACCCTTCTCAGTGCTCGAGCTGAAGTGTTGAGACCATCCCGCATACCTCTTGACATGGATCCCTCCCTCACATTTGCCAAGGAAAGCAATGCCGTGATCCTACTACCTCCTAGCGGCTTGGTACCTAAATCCGCAACTTGATATTCCCCAGCAATATGTTGAACCACAAGAGCCCCTGCTGCAACCCGCTCCCTCGCTGCCGCTGCACGCATCCGTAGATGGCGATTCCGCCATCCACCTCCGGCTGGCTCAAACGCACGCACTGATGCTGCATTGTCTCCCTGAAGAGACAGCAAGGTGTCTTCCTCCGTCAATTCCTCGATGATGGGCTGCACCGATTCTCCTGCTTGAACCGAGTGGATCATCGATACTAGCTCCGACTCAGCAGATGACAAGGTCGTAAACGCTTGCCGGGAAGCTTCCCAGAGGATGCATCCGCCACGCCACATTAGGACGGTAGATTGCATTGAGCGGCCTCCCTGAGGAGCATGCGAACTGTCCGAATACACCTCCAGCACGCCCTTGTTCCGAGGCAGTGATAACTGGCCGTGACTCCCAAATGTAGGCCCAACGTCAATCGGAAACTCCAATCCCAGATCCAGGGTTTGACGCACATAAGCCAAAACTTGAAGACCAGTTTCAAAAACCTTCTTTGGTGCTTTGGTAGCACACTGACTCATCTTCGAGATAGCGAACATAAGGTCTGGTCTAGATCTAGTCATAGCCCATAACAAAGCACCCACGATGCCTTGCGCCCTACGTACATCAGAGATACCACAATCCTCATCCGGAGGGTCATCCCACCGAGCGATGGGCACGCTTGCCGTGGATTCGACCTCATACCTTTGAAGCAACTCCTGAAGGTACGCCCGTTTCGTGAGCCTCCAGCCCATTTTGAGCTGCTGCAACTCAACGCCGCAGATATTCAGGAGGGTCTCGTCATTTGACCACACTGGCTCCGAGGTGTTCCACTTTTCCCTCAATTTATCAACCAGCGCCCTCAGCACCAACCTAGGCCCAAACAGACCAACGTCGTCTACATATACCACCACCAGAGCTCTGACCTCCCCTTTTGCATTCTTTGCAAACCACAGACTGTCGTCGGAAATTCCTTGGAATAGGGTCAGCACCTCATCCTCAACAGAAACCTGCAGGCCCTTTAGCTCCTGATCTCGATACAAAGCCCAGTCCTTTGGACTGGTTTGCAAACCATACAGTGCGCGAATGATTCTCCATCTGCGCTGAGGACCTAACAGCCCAAGCTGGACAAGCAGATACGGTGGACGCACCACTATTATGGTTTGCTTCTCAGCATCTTCCTGAATCGATCTCGCTGGAGCATATAGAAACGCGCATTTCACATCCAGTATGCATCCACACCAGTCAGGACGTGACGCTACATAGACCAGCACGACTCGCACGGTGAGCGCTTCTACTCCTCCGGCGTACAAGTCAGACTTGGCAAGACCTAAGGACTCCGCTGGCAAATAGTTTCCACAGCACACTGCCCGTAGTTGGCGCCTACCTACTCCAGCTTTTCTCGTCAGCACCGCCTTTCCAGGCACCTGCATAACCTTGTAACCAGCCCGAATCCACTCTTCAACCTGCTCAACCGTGACACGCTCTACAGCCCCAGTTGTCTCCTCTAATGCTGTTACTTTGTCTTGGCCTGGGCCTTTCCACTTTTCCAACTCTTTACGCGCCTCATCCAGACCCACAGTCCTTGTCTGCAAGAACACTTCTGCTGCCTCTAGTTCCTGCTCCCCTAGTGGAATGTCCGTGGTTAACCCTTTGAGGCTTGTGTGCATTTCTTCGACTGGGCCCCATCTTTTGAGTACCCCTTCAAACCATCCACACTCCAAGCGCGCAACCCTCAACAACTTGGAAACCTGACCCCCGCAGCCCCATTCAACTGCCCTATCAAGTTCCCCGGCAATTCGTGAGCAGTCCTCTACATACCGATGATGCAATGACACTGCTTGCTCAAACTGCCCCGGGTCCAGAATTTCACACGGAAGCTCAACCTCCCACGAACTCGCAAACTCTGAGCAGGCCGGCCCACTGACAGCATCTTGCCCCTCGTCGCAAGCTTCAGATGAGACGCTCGCCTTACACTGGGAAACCGATACCTCCCCGGTACCCAAGCCATACAGGCCCTTTACCGAGAAACCCAGCTCAACCAAAGCTTGACGCTGCTCGGAACCGAGAGCCTCAAATCTTCCCGGAACATAGGCAACAAGTACCCAACGATCCGTCCCTACCCAAGGCTCACTCTCATGCCACATGTGGCTGTCGAACAACTGAGGTCTTTCATGGATGTCCAACACATGCCCTGACTTCACACTACCATCTGAGAATGGAACCCTTTCCATCGGCACTGCCAACCCAAAGACCTCCACCCTGAAAACTCCCTAGGGCAACAATCCACGCAGGCAACCTCTTAAAGTTCCGAGAGTCTTTGTGGATAGAAGCAATCGTGTTGCGGGCCAGATACAATGTCGTCCAATTCCCGCCCGGAAAATGACGCTCCACAAAGCCATTCAGGTACTGAGTGAGTTCTGGATTCTTCCGAGCAAAACTTGTTACCCCAATCATTCCTCCATGCGAGTACAAACCCAGGATTGCATACGCCCTATCCCCTTCTAGGCCCGGTCTCCTAGGACGTGGAAACCCATTTACACACTCACGCAGTACCTTCAGGCAGCTCGCGAAATCATAGCGCCCTTCTGCTTGGCAGGCGCTAAGAAACTCCCCAGGCATCACAGTAACCTCTGAGCTTTCCTTAACACCCTTCCCAAGCAACGGTCGCTGTTCCTCTTCGGAGTCCCAGACTTTCAACATTCCCATCGTTTCCGACCAGAAATCTCGAAATTCCCGACCCGGATTCTCGCCTTGATCCTTCAAATGCCTCTCCCCCGAATCTGACACTGAGTCCCAATCGCACTCGGATCCATCGAACTCCCAATCATTTTGATCCCACTCCCCCCCAGGTGCCAACCTGGCCACATCCCTGGCAGACACCGGCGGAGCCAGAGAGAGGCTATCTGCGAAGACCAAAGTTTTTACCAAATGCGGAGTCGTTTTGTCGCGCAAACGAAAACGAGGCTTGGCAGGATCCACCTGCCGAGGACTCAAAGGATACACGGAGTTGGTTAGCAACACTTTACGATCACCGGCTTCCTCAGTGACCAAATGCCCACCCGGTGTATCCGGAGCATGTCCCAAGTACACCCCCTTTACAGCGCGCGAACGCCAATGCGACTCATACCCCGATCGAGCCCTTTGACGAGCCAGTAGCTCCAACCCAAACGGTAGCAAGACCGGCTGAACAATTCCTAAGTCCTGACAAAGAGCGACCCAATGGCGGCGACTAGCATGAAGCAGCGCTAACGGCCAAAAATCCGAATCCAACCCTGCCACATGCAACAACTTGCGGGTAAGCCCCTTTAATTGCTGCACCGCCAGTTCGGCCTTGTTGCCTGCAGGAGACTCCCCAGGCGTCCAGGTAGGGTGAATGCCACGATCACGACACCAGCTGACTAGAGCCTTGGATTTAAGTTCCTGCGCCCGATCTGCATGGTATCTGTGCACAGGAAACCCAAAGGCTTCTAACTTGTTGACTACAGCTTGCACCGCAGGAAGTACTTCTTTTGCCTTCTTGGCACGCAGTGGAACCCCCATAAACAAAGTGCGAGTTGGTACAACAGGAGGAACGTCACCCTCTGGAGAATCCGGTACATCTGCAGGCTCAGGACCCTTTGCACGTATGCGATGCGTAACCTTGTCAACTACTGGTGCCCCCTTTAACCCCGACTCAGACCCGAGACTGAAAACCGGCAGCAACCCAGGAAGGTCCTCATCCCCAACGCCATCACTCCCCTCTGGGTCTAAGTACACCGAAGCCATCCGTGCAGGGTCTTCGATCAGCCCAACCCCTGCACCTACCGGAAAGATTGGAACAGTAAAGGCAAAAGCCAGAAAGTAGCGATACCCTCCTCCCCGATCCCTCCCCGATGCAGTCGGATCATAGCTGCGTCCATTCTTAAACGGCCCTGCTATATCACATGACAAGGAGTGGACGTTGGTGCAGGAAGCCCGCCAATGCGAGCGCTGGCGTGCTTGAGCTCCCAAGCAGACCTCACACCCGCGTCTAAAAGGCACATGATCGTTCCGCTCATGCCGTTGAATCCGCTCCGCCTCTGTGAGCCGAGCTAGAAAGACGCGACGCTCTTCTACTTCAGATTGCTTCTCCTGTTCCCTGAACCATAGACCCCAAGCACACCTCACCATATGGCTAAGCCCTGGAGCCCAAAGTGCCCAGTACGGTACCTCTTTAAGTCGAGACTGAGGAAGAATCGGCCCCTTCCCAAACTCCGCCCTTTGCAACGGGGTCAGAAAGTGCTGATCCAAATTCTCATAGAGCCACCACGAAGTTGTCGCAAACGTAGTCGTCTTAGGTCTAGCGTGCCCAAACTTCCCCTGGTCAAAGTGGGCAACATAAACCCCAAACATGTCCCGAAAGTAGCTCCACTCAGGAAACGCGCAAAAGGATGTCCAACCCCCCTCAGGCACTTGCTCCCCTTCAAGATATTCCTCAGGATCACGTGGATGCTCCCATCCGAACAGGACGCGACGCCCACCGATCTGAGTTCCGAATCCACCAGTCTCCCTTGTATGCAAATTCGCTGCGGCTCTCTTCAAAGGCCACTTCGCCAAATCTACCGCATCTGTGATCCCATCCGGGAATACTGAACAGCCCTCAAGCAACCCTGCATCTGCCAACCCTTCACTGGGATTTGGGGGACCATCCGCTGCCGCTTGGGCCACTGCGTACAGGAACAAGCACCCAAAGGATATTATCCTCAGTAACCAGCCCAGCTAGATTTCCCGGAAGGCCTGGTAAACCCCACCGTCCCGAGCCCTCACAGGAGGTGGACCGCCATCCCCAAGTACGACATAGAGGCCCTCCTATGACCCCCCCGACAACCCCACTACATGCCCACACCAACAAGTGTTGCCACACGTTCTTAGCTAGCAGATCGGAGCCACGGGCCTTTTCAACTTCAACCAAGATGCCAGGGACCCGCCACTTCTGCTGTCCTGCAAACAGATGTGTGAGCACCTCACCTGGCTTAGCCTTCAAGATACTCCGCCGGCGACGGTGATTCCATGGAGTTCCTTCTGGATCCAAGGTGCCCGGCAAGGCGTCATCCCCTGCAACTTGGTTAAGGACTCCTATCGGCACATCAGGGAACATACTACGCAGCCACACCAGTTGATTCACCCGAGAAAGAGACCCTGTAGCAACCTGAAAGGCCAGCCATGAACGAAGTCTAGAACGCGGTACCGTAGCCCCTCCGTCGAGACCCACACTTTTCACAGAGACCCCCAGACCCGGTTCCCTTAACTGCTCATATTCCCGAAGCAACTGGAGCCCAATCTCCCTGTCAATGAGGGGACAACCCTTCACCACCGTAACCTCCAATGGAATCCTTCCCTTACGCCGAATGGTGCAACCCTTCTTTCCCCACACAATGGAGAAGCCTAGCTGAACCAAGTACCCTGCAGGAATGATGACTTGACATGCTGCTTCGCTCAGCAGAGTCCCATGCTTGTTTATGTGCAACTGCGTACCGCCACTAGCCAGATCAACCCTGATGACTTGGGACTCTGCCACCTCAATCGGATCTGCAGGTCGTAGTGCATTCGTAGCTCCACTGTCAACTGGAGCATAGAGAGGATCCGAAGCATTGGCAACAGCACTCATAAGCCAACCCCGATCAATACCAAACCCGCTGAGCACCCCTTCACTTGGAACCTGCAAGGGCTTGAGCGAAACTCCCTTCAGCAGCTTCGTGGCTTCCGCAAACAAAGCTTCCTGCGCTGACGATTGCCCATTCCCCGTTCCTGCAGAACCAGACGAGCCCTCAGTCCTTTGCCCCGTTGCTGAATTATCCTCAGAGATACCCTTAGCTTGTGGGGTTACCTTGGCTTTGGGGGACCCTTGCTTGGCACCAGCCTTAGGGGAGGAAGGATCCGGGGTAACCAGGTAACCACCTGCCTATTCTCAGGGGCTACAATGGGGCAGTCAGGGCGAAAATGACCTTCTTGACCACACGCCAGGCAACGCTTCGACTTCCGAGCCTGCACTCGGTCATGCCTAAACCGGCAAGAGTCACCGAACTTACATCCCTTCCCTTCATCAAAGCTAAAGCAGGGTTTAGGCTCCCCCGCCTCAAACTTTCCCTTGCCCTTTCCTTTCCCCTTCTCACCCTTTCCTCCCTCAAGGGCCTTGACCCCCGGATTTCCTGAGAACTCCCCGCCCTTAGGCACTGCTGGCGCCTTGGGCACTGAGCCTTCATTCTGAGCCTCCGCCCTAGCCGCTGCAGCCCGAGCTTTCTTATCGGGTACCTGGCCCTCTTGGCCCAACGCAAGCGCTTCACACTCGGCTTGGATTAACCTTACCAACTGAACCACCGTAGGAACCGTAGGATTGTAATCCAACGCCACCCTATGCCGAAATGCGTTCACCCGAAAGCCCAACGCCGGGTGCTGCCCCAGCAGTCCTGCAGTTGCTTTATCAACTCCTGCCAACAACAGCGACGGATCTGGCATAGAAGCTCCCAGCTCCCGAACCCTGTAGAAATGCTGCTGCCACTTCCGCAGCATTGCTACCGCAGTTGTGACTGTAGAAACAGTCTCCGGCAAAGTAAGCTGACGCAGCAACGTGGATCTTTCGGATGACCCACCCGGTTGGTAAACGTACTGTACCCTAAACAACAACGAAGCAGTAGTCAACCACCTGTTCGACACCGCGTCGTCCCTCAGACTCTGTGGAATAGCTGCCAACATAAGGCTTACAGCCCTAGACTCCACCCTCTGAAACTTCACCTCATCAAATACAGCGACGACTCCACCTGGGTCTAGGCTGAGTCTATCCAGAGGATCAGCAACCAGCCATCGCTGGTAACACTTCGTAGCTGCCATCTCCACTGCTTCATACCAGACCAACGCACTAGGACTCAACCCGGCAAACACCTGCCTAAGCTGCGCCATCCAATTGCCACAGGCAACCGCAGAGGTACTCACATCCAACGCAGGTAACTTGGGCAGCTCCGAAATGTATTTCGCCGGCTCTTCCGGTCTCTCGCCCACGCTGCTGCCTATCACCCCAGTATTTGGCGCTTGCATCCTAGCATCACCAACCCCTGGAACTGCAGCTTCTGCAAGCGACCGGCAAGCTTCACGAGGCGGTGGAATCGGCGGAGGTCGAATCACAGTACCTCCTGGAGATACCGGATACCCTTGGCAATCCACCCCCCAATTCCCTGAACCGCAACCTCTAGGAGTGTGAAAAACCTGATTGTGAACCGACTCACCCTCATACCCCGGTACACCCCCGTACTCCATCCCACGCACACCCAGAACCTTTGCCATAAAACCCGTGGAGTTCAACCTGGCAGGCGGCTCAACTGGCAGAAGGATTGGTTTAGGGACAGGTGGCATAAGCACTGGATCCAAAACACGTCTGTCAAACTCCATGGATGGCTCACGCGGTTCATGGCCCTCTCGATGAAGCCCAGCTTGTCTTCCCTGATAGTGCACCAACTCCCGAGACTCCAAGTCCCCGGACACCAATGACCCACCCTGGACCACCATACTTTTCTGAACCCCACCTACCCCCATTGGAGCTTGAGGTCCGCCCTGGGCCTGTGGAGGACTGAAAGTCTGGGGCCCTCCCCGGCTCAATGGCGGAATGCCAGCAGACCTACTTTCCGTGGGCCTTGAAGCTCCTACACTACTGTTCATCAGTGAAACCGGCGAACTCATATGTGCTTCCAGCTCAGGCGGTGTGGCCTGTGTTCGTCCGCTATGCCAACTCGATTGGGTCTCCATCTGGTCCACGCGCATTCGCAAGGATCTATTCTCTTCCATCACTTGCAAGAGTAGCGCTTCCAACCGAGATGTTCCGTCGGCGATTGCTGGAACCAGTTCTCTGCTATCCCCTGGGAAGGGTCTCATCTGATACGCCTCTTCCAGCCGCTGAGGGAAACCACCCTTCCAACTTCCAGGACTCCTCAGTTCCGGACTAAGCCCACTTTGACCTTCAGAACACGGGTGGGGCCTAACGCGCTCTACTCCGTATCCCGCAGCCAACGGCTCACCGTCGTCCCTCCTGCCGGCCTGGATCTCTCCAGCAAGCGCTGCGCTGCCCGATTGTCCCTCAGGAAACCCCTCAAGCCGCGCCACACGCACTGTAGCTTCCCTTGAACCTTCGTCCGCAAAATACTGTGGCTCACCTGTACATGCCCCGGAAATCCTGTCGCCAAGACCAGTTTCGTTGATCTCTGAGACACGCTGCGCGTCTCCATCTAACGTAGCTGGCCTATTCCGCAGCAACTCCACCTCAGCATGCACTTTGTCGGAATGGAACGGACTGGCAACGAGCCCTTCCACTGGTGCTTCTTCCTTTGGACTCCTCGAATCGATCAGGGCTGCTTCTTGCACCCTTCCTTCGGAATCTGCTTCATCATTACAATGCAAAGCTTGACTCAAGGCTGTTTCATACGCAGCATCTGCATCACCCGGGGCCTCCAACACAGCACCCCCCGAGGGACTTGCTGACTCACGTTTTCTCATCAAGGGATCCATGGCTGTGGACACAGGCTCTAGTCTACGACTTTCGCAACCCTTGCCCGTTAGCTTAACAGCCCCTAGCCCAAAATCCCCACTAGGTCCCTTAGCCCAACCGTAGCAAGAGGCTACGGCTGATAACCTACGTAAATAGGGTGCCAAAATCCGGTAGATCGCAACTTAAGTTGGTGGTTTTGCTTAATGCACCAACCAGAATCTCTCTAAAGAAGGTAACTTAAGTCCCTGGGACCCAAACTAAACCCCCCCACAGAGGCCTCGAACTTCTTTTTGAGCAACAGAAAACAGCCTCAGATACACGCGTGTCATCCTTGCGCAGGGGCCATGTGCATCTTCACCTGGCGGAGCTTACGCATAAGGGGCTTAGGGGTTTAGGGTTGAGGGTTTGAGGGTTTAGTGTTTAGGGTTTACGGTTTGGGGGTTGAGGGTTGTCTGAAACCTACCTAGCCGGATGCCTAGCAAGCTTTTGAGTATGCCCAGCGTCTGAGTGTCGATGAGGATGAGGTTCTTCACAAAGGTCCTGTCACCCGACAGCAGGCTTCCAGCCCCTTATGCTAGCAGTCCTTCATAGGCAGCAGAGTACCCCCTACTAGAATCCCTATTATGGATTGTTAGTATAAGAGGGAACATCACAAGTTAGGGTTTTGATTACCAATGCCCTGCACCTACACTCTGGCAGTCTTCTGGCTCTGCCTGCGTAGATGGGTTTGACAAGGCGGTGGTAGGGTGCTGTAGGTGTCTCGGACGCGATGCCCGGAATCCTAAACGCCCCAAGCCCTAAACCCAGAATCCTAGACCCAGCCAGCAACTTATGCTCCCAGTGTATCTGCAAAAAAAATCCACTCTCCCCTATCACTCCGCCTTTTCGCAAAGATGCGTCAGGCCTTCAACAGTTCGTTTCAGAGAAAATTCCCTGCATGCCTGGCGGCCCTACGCGCGACTTTGCGTTGTTTAAGCTGCACAGTCTCCAAGAAACGTGCACGTGCCGGGTTTCGTAGACCCTAAACCCCGAACCCTTGCAACCCAAAAGACCTCTCACAGGTCCCCTAAGCCCTAGACCCCAAACCCGACACTCCCTCAACTCCAAAAACCTTACGGCCCTAACCCTCAGCCCGAAACCCAAAACCCGAAACCCAAAACCCCAAGCTCCCCCAACCCTGGAGCCGGTCCCATCCAAGATCCACTTCAGCCTCGGCACCCAAAAAGGGGTGTGAGACTTCGAGGGGGTGCGAGGGAGTTCAGTTTCGGTGCTTAAGACCTCGAGTTTGAGGCCCGGAGTGTGGGGCTTAGGGCTTAACACCCTTACCCCCAAACCCCAAACCCGAAACCCGAAACCCTAAACCCTAAACCCTAAACCCTGTAGGATTTGGAGTTTGGGGCAGGGCTTGTGAAAGGCGATGCCACAGCTAAGGCAGAGGCAAGGCTCGTAGTCCCCACAAGTTAGGGTCTAGGGTCTAGGGTCTAGGGTCTAGGGTTTAGGGTTTAGGGTTTAGGGTTTAGGGTTTAGGGTTTAGGGTTTAGGGTTTAGGGTTTAGGGTTTAGGGTTTAGGGTTTAGGGCTAGGGTTTAGAGTATGAGGCTGGAGCTAAATTGCAAGCGCTTCCGGGTCTCTGCTATGGCGTCTTGCGTCTGGAGAGTACCAGCATGGACCATCTTGTCGGAAGAACATATCGAGCAACAATGATAACGGATAGCGCACTCCAAAACACCCAACAAAGCCCATGATGAAAGCCCGAACGAAACCCCTATCCCTAAACCCTAAAACGGCCTTCACGCCCAACAAGCCGAATACAAGCAGCAAAAAAAAAAACACGAAACACGGGGGCAAGGCGCCACCAAAGCAGCATGTGCCCGGTGACCGCGAAGTAGGACACCGCACCCAACCCACGATGCCAGTGCAGAACCCTGTTAGGGTTTAGAGTTTAGGGTTTAGGGTTTAGGGCTTAGGGTTTAGGGTTTAGGATTTAGGGTTTAGGGTTCAGGGTTTAGGATTTTGGGTTTAAGTTTTAGGGTCTTTGGGAGTTTAGAGGTGGCCCTGGACGTCTGACATGTCCCCCTACACCATTCCCCAAAACCCGAAACGAAGCAAAGTCTCCGCTTCCTTCTTGGGGATCTCGGTTCTCACATTGCTCATCATTCAGGGTACTCAATAGGCCCATGCCAACCCTGAAACATCAGGATAACGATAGGAGAACTCAACATCACAAGCCCCCCCGCCCCCGCACTCACCCCCAAAGAGCAACCGAGGGGACGCCCCGCATGCACCCAACAAAAGCAACAGAAGACGTTTGAGCCCTTGGCCGAAGGACGTTTAGGGTGCAGGGTTGAGGGTTTAGGAAGGCTCCAGGGGGCTGCCGGCTTTATGGCTCACATCCTTTCGCCTCATGCACATAGGGTCTAGGATTCCTGGTCTTGGGTTTAGGGGAATCTGAAGCCCCAACATCAACAGAATTCTACAGATGTCATGGGTCTTCATACCTGAACCCTGGACCTGAAAATCTCGAGCTGCAAGCTACACGGACTGCGCTATCATCTTCTCCCCCCAATACTGGACCCAGCCAGGACCTTTACTATATGATACTTGGCGGGAAGTGATTACGAAGAGACTTGCCACGCAATCTCAACCCAAACCCTACACCCTGAACCCTAACCCCAAACCCTATCCCCTAACCCCGAAACCCTAAACCCTAAACCCTAAACCCCAAACCCTAAACCCTAAACCCTTAAACCCTACACCCTAAACCCTAAACCCTAAACCCTGAACCCTGAACCCTGAACCCTAAACCCTCCTCCCCTCTCCCGGCCACTCCACCTCTCGAAGCTGAGGCCCATGACCCACAGCAGGATGCTGTCCTTCTTTCAGGGTTTAGGGTTTTAGGGTTTTCGGGTTTTAGGGTTTTAGGGTTTTCAGGTTTTAGGGTTCAAGGGTTTTAGGGCTTTTGGGTTTTTAGGGTTTAGGGTTTGGGGTTTAGGGTTTAGGGTTTTGGGGGTTTGGGGGTTCAGCGTTGGGGCGGATGTCCGTGCGAGGGAAGTTGCATGACTCTGACATCTCTAGAAGTGCTTTCTGCTTCGGGGCTGTGGGGACTCAAACTTGGTGCCTTCAGGGTTTAGGGCTGTAGGGCTTCGGAAATTTGGCAAAGCAGAACTTCGAGCGTAGGATGCTTGGGGTCGTCGGCTCGCCGGAATGCGTTGCAACAGAGGCCCGATAAAGGGCGGCCCGTGAACCCCACAATCGAGGATTGGGTTTTAGGGTTTAGGGGGTAGGGTCTAGGGTTTAGAGCGATTTGAAGGCTTGTGGCTGGGTTGTTTGGGCCTGAGGGATGTGGCGTGTGCGCGCAAGCCCGATGCCGGAGCACCAAGCCCCCATCCTTGGCGACGGGCAACATCGTCAGCGCGAAGGCGAGCGAGGCCATATGCCCGGAGACCCGACACAGCACGTGCCTCACGGCTCAGACCGTTGAGGGTTTGGGGTTTAGGGCCTAGGGTTTAGGGTTTAGGGCTTAGGGTTTAGGCTTTGAGGGTTTAGAAACTGTTCCTGAAGATTGCTGCGGTCTCACCAATTGAAAGAACCAGCCGGCTTAATCAGCCCGTCCCCCACCCTCACCCAAACCCTGAAAACCCGAACCTCAGACCCTAAACCCCCAAAGCCCGAAACCCCAAACTCTCAAACCCCTAACCCGGAAATCTCAATCCCTGAACCCTGACCTCAACCCCCAAACCCCAAACCCTACATCCCGAACCCTGAAAACCCTCAACCCAAAACTATCTTAAAGCCCTGAACCCTAAAGCCCTGAACCCTGAACCCTGAGCCCAAAAGTCGTCAAAACCCTGAAACCCCAGGCACCAAAACCCCAAACCCTAAAGCCCTAAACCCTAAAGCCCCAAACCCTAAAAAACCCACACGAAGCAACCCTACAACACCTAAGTACGCCCAGCTGCAGCTCCCCTCGGCCGGTATTCACACTGCCGACGATCTGCTCACACTTCAGCTGGGCTCCTGAAGAGCTTAGGGGGGGTTTGGGGGGTTTGGGGGGTTTGGGGTCTGGGGTTTAGGGTTTAGGGTTTAGGGCTTAGGGTTTAGGATGTAGGGTTTAGGGTTAGGGGGTTTGGGGGTTCAGGGTCCGGGGTTTAGGGCTTGTTGTTTAGGGTTTGGGGTTTAGGATTTAGGGTGTCTGGGATGTATGTTTAGGGTTAGGGGTTTCAGGGGTTCAGGGTTTCAGGTCTCAGGGCTTCAGGGTTTCAGGGTCTTTGCTTCAGGCCATGAGGGAGGTGTAGGGTTTGGTCGCCCTGTTGCTTATGGCTCTAAAGAAGGTATTTTGACGCCGCTGCTAAACGACGGTGGGGGTACAGGCAAGCCCTACACCCTAAACCCTAAACCCTAAACCCTAAAACCCTAAAACCCTAAACCCTAAACCCTAAACCCTAAACCCTAAACCCTAAACCCTAAACCCTAAACCCTACCTAAAACCCTTAGAGTACTACATGCCCACAAACCACCGAATCCCTCAGAGCCATGGCCTGCTGTGCTCACCGCGACGCCCGGCTGACCCAGCTCCCCGAGCTTGTCGGACACCTCTCGGGCCATCCGGGTTTAGGACTGAAGGTTTAGGGTTTAGGGTTTAGGGTTCAGGGTTCAGGGTTCAGGGTTCAGGGTTTAGGGTTTAGGGTTTAGGGTTTAGGGTTTAGGGTTTAGGGTTTAGGGTTTAGAGTTCTTTCATGGCTCAGGTTTTTTGAGTTTGGGATATTCAGAGATCAGGGCTGAAGTGTTGAGGGCTTGAAAGTTGTGCGAGTTCAAGGGCTTAGGGGTAACTTTTGGAGGTTTTAGGAACTAGGGAGCGTGCACCCTAAGGTTTGGGCCTTGGACAACTCACACTTTCGGTGGCTGTCGGGGGCTCTCGTAGTTTGTAGAGTTCATAGGGGCTTTGTGAGGGCCATATACGAAGATTTGGATTGAAGGGGTACCCTGGTATACTTCTGGAGCTCCTATCCGGGGACATCTCTCAACCGTTCCAACATGTTGTCCAGCCCGCGTTCCAAACTCAGGCAAACGAGGGCAAACTAAAAAGCTGTTTAACCCTGGCACCCAGCTTTTGAAAGTCCTCCCCTGGGAAGCCCCCTCCTGAGAAAAGTCCGAACCTCCTTCTCAGGTGAGGCCCAGCACTCGTGCGCAGCATCGATGTGATGGAACCTGCTCACTTGTCAAATGAGGCGACTTGGGCCGTTGCGCACGCAACTAGAAGAGGGGCTGGGGAAGGTCTTTCACGGTGATTCCTACATGGTTTTCAGGGGGTTTGCATGGGCCTCGGCAGCACAGAAACGTTTCCAAAAAAAAACCCGACAAACAAAACGACACCGGTCACGCGCCGAAGCTCAGGTCAGAATACTGACACGTCTGCGCCGGCAAGGCCAATAATCCTCAACAATCCCAAAAAGTCGGCGATATCCACTTTGCCCAAGGGGCTGCCGAGACTTGCATCCGGTCAGGAGCCTGCATGGGCCTCCGCAGCACAGCGACCTTAAACCCACCTGCATCAGTCTGACGCCGAGATCGCCGCATAGATACCAGGCGCCAATAAAGTCAACAATACCAAAGGCTTGGCTTGGCAATGGGTTGGCGATGTCCCATGCGGAGGCATGTGAGCCAGGGTCAGCGCTGCGGCACAGGTGGCCACAGTATGGCCAGCGGACCAGCCTGGGCGCCCACAAGGGTTTTTGGGCAGCCTGGCTGAACCAGCCAAAACGCCCTCCGGCCCCTTTAGACCGACCCAGCGACCAGCCGCCAGACAGCTCGCTGGAGGGTGAATCTGAAGGCCAGCTGGGACTGCCTCGCAGTCTCGCCGAGCGAAGGACCAGCACCCGCGCATGTCCAAAAATAGGCGTGCCCCTTTTATAACCCCAAATACAATAAAATCCCCTAAAAAGGACCACCAACAAAGGTATCCCTATTTTCGGAACCTCCAAGTGAGCGGGGCGGCAGGTTTAGGGCCTAGGGCTTAGGGTTTAGGGAACCTAGGAGGCCTTGGGAGACCGCGCGTTGGAACTACTCGACTCGCAACTGGATTAAGGGCCCCCTCTAAAGGTTTGGGGCTTGGTGCCCCTCCTACAGTACAAAGACTCGACCCTGCTTGGAGGTTCATGTTAGCGAAACATCGGGTTTCGGGTTTGGTTCCGGCGATCGAAGCTGCCAGCTCAGGGTATCTTCGGTTAGCAGGCCAAAAGTCAGACGTTTCGGGTTTAGGGTTTAGGGTTTAGGGTTTAGGGTTTAGGGTTTAGGGTTTAGGGTTTAGGATGATCCAGCCCTTAGCCCGGCTAAATCTCTCAAACCAACTCCTGCAGCCCCCGAGCCTGTCGTAGCCCCAGTACCAGTAGCCAAACCATCCTCACCACACAGAAGGCGTTGGGTTGCAGTTAAGGGCTTCAGGGATTTCGTGGAAGGGATTTCAGGGATTTAAGGGGTTTGAGTGGCCTGAGGGGTTTAAGGGATTTGCGGGATTCGGGGGTTTAGGGTTCGTGGGTTTAGGGGATGTAGGCACTAGGGGTTTTGGAGATTTAGCGGTCTAGGGCTTTGGGGCCTAGGGAAGGTCCTGCGAAGAACACCACCACGACCAGCACCGCGAGCGCTTCCAGCAGAGACAGGCCATCAGGGAAAGGGTTGAGAAAACCTCAGTTTCGGCTTTTTAGGGTTTAGGGTTTAGGGTTTAGGGTTCAGGGTTCAGGGTTCAGGGTTCAGGGTTCAGGGTTTAGGGCTGCGGTGTACGGTGTTTAGGGCTTTTTGTTCCCCTGAACAGTGAGGCTTCGCGCTCCAAACACCACAAACATGACCAAATGATTTGCTAAATAAACCGAATGATTTAATACAACTCAAGCTGTATGTAAATACAGCTGCTGTACATTTCGCCGTAAATCAAGAACACAAAGCCAAAGCCCAACCCCTAAACCCGAAACCTTAAACCCCAAATCCGGAAGATACAAAACACTCCTGTCTTTCTGCACTTGTGGACATGCGGGCTCCGAGCCTGACGCGCAACTGACGTTCAGGGATGACACCTACTAGCTCTAGAAAATTCCGAGTTGCCTTACATCCCCCTATGTTGCCCTGTAAGTGCCTTGATAGGGTATCTTCTGATCCCCTGTTGGGAACCATTAAGGTAAGTGCCAGGCCGCCATGACGTCAAGCCTTCATTTTCCTTCCCCAACACGCGTCTTGAATCACCCCACTCCGCGTGGAGCCCCGCAAACCCGCGTAGAGTCCCGATAACCCAGAAGCGTCACCCCGAAACCCCAAAACCCCAAAACCCTAAACCCGAAACCCCAAAACCCGAAACCCTAAAAAGCCCCAAAACCCCTACACCCCCAGAATCCGAAACCCTAAAAAGCCCGAAACTCCAAAACCCCCATCACCCGAGGCCCTAAAAAGGCTGAAACCCCCAAGCACCAACCCCCAACCCCCAACACCCCCAACCCCGAAACCCCCGGAGAACCTTTAACACCCATGAAACCCTAAAAAGCCCAAAACCCCGTTTTTAGGGTTTAGGGTTTAAGGCTTAGGGCTTAGGGTTGAGGGTTGGGGTTTAGGGTTTAGGGTTTAGGGTTTAGGGTTTAGGGTTTAGGGTTTAGGGTTTAGGGTTTAGGGTTTAGGGTTTAGGGTTTAGGGTTTAGGGCTTAGGGCTTAGGGCTTAGGGTTTAGGGTTAACCCCCCCGGAGCACCCTCTAATCACCACCAAGGGCACGTGGGAGGCGCTTCGCGGTGGCGATGTGCCGATTGGCCATCCTGGGATCGGTTTAGGGTTTAGGGTTTAGGGTTTAGGGTTTAGGGTTTAGGGTTTATGGTTTAGGGGTTTTTACCGGTGGTTTTTGGAGTTTGGGGCTTAGGGGTTTCTAGGGCTTTAGAGCTTAGGGTTTAGGGTTTGGGGTTTAAAGTTTAGGGTGTTGGGGTTTTGGGTTTTGGGGTTTGGGGTTCGGGGTTCGGGGTTCGGGGCTTAGGGTTTGGAGTTGAGGGTTTAGAGTTGAAGGTTTGGGCGATGTACAGGTAGGGCATAGGGTGCAGGTAGGGGTTTAGGTGGGAGGGGGGATCCGGGAACCTCGTTGCTATACGCCACATATGCACGACTTTTATGACGGCAAAGCATGATGGTCAAGTCGCTTGTCGCATCCGTGTGCGGCTGTTGGTTGCAGGATCTGCGCTGGGTGGTCCAGAGGCGAGTCCAAGCTTTTGAACTTTGAAGCTTCATCATAAGAGTTGATCCCTAACCATGAAGCCTGGTAGCTTGGAGATTAGGAAGATCGACTGGTCTGCACAGCAGAACTGACGGAGCCATCGGCTCCGTGTACGTCGCAACCCTGCCTAGAGGGCCGTTGAGAGCCCCCCTTTTTGGGACGCCGTTGAGAGCGCCCTTTGGGACTGTGATGAGGTGCCCAGAGCTGAAAAGCGCTTGGTCTGCCAGACTGGTAGGATTGAGGATCTAGTATTTAGGGTTTAGGGTTTAGAGTTTAGGATGTAGTTCGGGTTTACAGATCCAGTTCTGCTCTGAACGTCAGCCCGATGAGGCCTGTAGACCGCCAAGGTCTGTAGGCCTCATCCATTTCGTCGACTCCAGTTGAAACGAAAGGGCCCAGCGAAGACGCGTAGAAAGCTACCGCGGAGGATTTAGGGTTTAGGGCTGCTGCAGTAGTGATATTCCGTCATGAGTGGGCTGGTTCAGACGATGCATGGCCCAGCGAAGACGTGCAAAGCTACCACTGAAGATTCAGGGCTCAGGGTTGCTGCAGTAGCGATCTTCCGTCATGAGTGGGCCGGTTCAAAGGTCCTTTTGCAATGCACGACAAAATAAAAGGAGAGCCTCAATTGTCTGCAAAATGTCCTTGCACAAAATCCGGATCCGAGCACAAAACCCTATTGTAAACCCTAAACCCTTAGGCCCTTAGAGTCAAACAGGGCGACAGAGCTCCTGTACCGGTGTAAGGACAAGTTGCAATAACAAAGGCTTCCATCTCCGTCGACAACAAACGAATTCATTGAAGACAAGGCCCTGCAAGGACTGATTTTGTGAGAAATACCTCCGGTAGTTTCTGTCATAATCTCTCGTTTCCCAAGCAGGTGCCCGAATCAGAATGACTGCGCGGGTCATGCTTCCCGCTTGTTGTCCGTGGCTCAGGACACAGGTCTGATCTCTCGAGGGGATAGTAGGGGCCCTGTAACTGTAGATTTTGTACTTTACAGACTTTACACCATGCACAACATCCCCCAGCACTGCGCTGTCCCCTCACCCCCGAGTCTACAGCCACCATCGACTAAGAACAGCCGAGGCGGGCCGTGTTAGATCATGTTGTCCTTACCGTCCGACTGAGGCCGACTACTGAAATTTGAAGAGCCGGCTCAGAGTGTCCTTGATGATGTCTGCTACCTCCCCCGGCATCTCCAC
This sequence comes from Symbiodinium natans, assembly GCA_905221605.1. NCBI lineage: Eukaryota > Dinophyceae > Suessiales > Symbiodiniaceae > Symbiodinium > Symbiodinium natans. The sequence continues at coordinate 44,507 of CAJNDS010002445.1, forward strand.
AGGCTCTGACAAAGGGTAAGGCCGCGTCTTCTTCTTTGCTGACGAGGACGAAGATGGCAAGCTTGGCATTTTGATGTCTTCGCCTTCCTTTGTTTCGTCCAAGCTCTCCATGTCCTCGTCTGTGAGAGAGAACATTCTGCGCTTTTCATCCTCGTTCAGTGCATCCAGGAAGGACTTCTCTTTTGCATTGAGGAAAGCTGCGTCCATTCCGTGCTTTTGGTCCAACAATGCGAGTTGGAGACGCTCCGTGTGCGAAGTGCATTGCATCTTGCAAAACTTCGGCCTGCCTGTCGTGAGAAAATTGCTGACTGCCTCATCTTCCTCCCATTCGTCGCCACCGCCGGGATAGAACGTCATGTGGACCTTGCCTATCTTGGCCACACGTGCCATCACGAGCTCGGCGGTGCTCTCGCTTGAAGCAGGTGTGGCGGGGGCAGCAAGGAATTCATCCAAAGGTCCGAGCGGTCTTGGTTTCGGTGGGGGTGCGGCCGGCATGGCCTGGGCCTTGGCCCTGGGCGTAGCCGTCGGCCCGAGGGGCCTGACGCTGCTCTCTGTTCTCAGAAACCCCTGCTACACGTTAGTCTACCAGACAGTTAGCCGTTAGTGCCTAGTAGAAGCGATTTCCAAGAACATGTGGTGGTTTCCGGAATTCGGCTACCTTATTGGGGTCCGTAGTATAAGGGAATCCTACCATTTGGGGGGGTCTATGTTAGGGGTCCCCCTGTTTTAGTCAACCCCAATGCTTTGTCCTTGAGCTGGCAGACGAGGCGGGCTGGGTTGCCTCGATCGGCTGCAACCCAGGCTGTGCAGCCTGCAGCCCAGGCACCATCGGAGCATCAAGGCACACCTCCTCCATGGTCCTTGGTCGCTAACCGTATGATGGGTTTAGGGTTTAGGGTTTAGGGTTAGTGGTCCCTATGTCTGAGTAGACTCTGGAAAAAAAAAGTATATACCTTTTTAGGTAGAAGTAGCTATAGTGGGAACCCAGAACCAAAACCCAGTGGTAGCCAACTAACCGTAGGACAATAGGTACCGTTTTTCAAAAGGGCAAAAAGGATACCGCACAGCTAGCAAGAAACCCCAAACCCTACATCCCGAAAGCCATACAAGCCCACTCACCCTAAACCCTAAACCCTACATCCTCAACGCCTAAAAGAACAAAGGCCCAAAAGCCCTTAAACCCCTTTACCACTTAGCCACCGAGGGTCTGGCTGCCAAGTGCAGGTCCCGTGACACTGTTTCGGCTTTGGGATGCTGCAGTGGCTGCGCCAGGTTCGTGACAGATCCCTAAACCCTAAACCCTACACTTTGAACCCTAAACCCCACACCCTAGGGTTTAGGGTTTAGGGTTTAGGGATTAGGGTTTAGGGTTGAGGGTTTAGGGTTTGGGGTTTGGGGTTTAGGGTTTGGGGTTTAGGGTTTAGGGTTTGGGGTTTAGCGTTTAGGGTTTAGGGTCCAGGGTGGATGGGTTCCAAACTTCGGGTCACTCGTCAGCCCAGGTGGCCAAGACAGCGGCTTCGTGTGGATGACCGCGCCGCAGAGGACGCAGAGCGTGAGGAAACCATAGTAACTTGGCGGAAACCCTTAAACCCTTGAACCCTTGAACCCTTAAACCCTTAAACCCTTAAACCCTTAAACCCTTAAACCCTTAAACCCTTGAACCCTTGAACCCTTGAACCCTTAAACCCTTGAACCCTTGAACCCTTGAACCCTTAAACACCCGGAACCCCTAAGCCCCTCAACCCCTAAGCACTTAAACCGTTGAACCCTCAGTCCTTGAACAAAGGTCTTGGAAGGTTTTGGGGGGTTTCGGATGAATTGTTTCAGGAGTTGACGGGAATTGGGACTGCGCAGCTGTGATCCCGAAGACCAAGAAGAAACCCTAAACCCTAAACCCTAAACCCTAATCCACGGATCCTAAACAGGTGGTGGGTGCACTTCAAAGTAGGCCTTGGGGGCCTTGGGGTAGAGCCTTCAGGGTTTAGGGTTTAGGGTTTAGGGTTTAGGGTTTAGGGTTTAGGGTTTAGGGTTTAGGGTTTAGGGTTTAGGGTTTAGGGTTTAGGGTTTAGGGTCCCAGGGTTTCGGGCTTCGAATGCAGGGCTCCGAACCCTTCATGTAGAGGCCTTCATAATTAGATTAGTGTTTTGGGGGCTATTATAGTATAATTGTATAGGGACCATAAGGGAATACTATGAGTAAGTATTCCTTATATTCCTTTCTTTTGAGGTTCAAGAACAGGCTCTGCTGGTGAAATGTTCATGCTGAAGCTATTGAAGTTTGGGGGCGCAGGGATATTTAAAGCTTGAAAGCGTTTCGGGTTTAGGGTTTCGGGTTGAGGGTTTAGGGTTTAGGGTTTAAGGTTTAGGGTTTAGGGTGTACGGTTTAGGGATTACCTGCTGCTAAATCCTAAGCCCGACATTAAGATTCGGCAGGCACTCTTCACCACACGCTGCTTCCCAGTTGCAGGACGCAGTCCGGAAAAGGCTTAAGCGAGAACCACGGGCACGCGTCCTTGGCCAACGAATGAGTTCAGGGCTTAGGGCTTATGGGGTTTAGAATTTGGGGTTTGGGGGTTCAGGGTCCCTCGACCCGAAACGTTTAGCCGTAAAACCCAAACCTAAACCCGACAAGTTTAAGCCTTTCGGGGTTTCTCAGTGCTCTCGACCAGCAGCTTCCTGCACTGCAAAGGGCACAAAAGCTTTTACCCCCCCCCAAAAAAAAAATCCCTAAAGAACCCTAAAGGACCCTAAAGGACCCTGAAGACCCCAAATAGAAGACCCTGAGGGACCCTAAAGGACCCTGACGGACCTAAACAACCCTTAAGAAACCCAAAAGACATCTCAGACATGACACTCCCCGCAAACCCACAAGTTTCGGGTCTCGGGTATGGGGTCGTTTAGGGTTTAGGGTTTAGGGTTTTAGGGTTTTAGGGTTTTAGGGTTTAGGGCTTAGGGTTTGGATAAACACCCTGTACACCCGGCCCTGATGCAGCAAAGCTTCAACTCCGGGTTGGAATCCTGGTAGCCAGTGGGAAATCTCCTTTGTGCAGATGGGGTTTAGGGTTTAGGGTTTAGGGTTCAGCAGCTCCGGATCGAGCAGATTTACGGCTCGGATATAACACCCACCCACCCAGAGAATCCCATAACATTCAGAAACCATAAAGTATTTTCATACAAAAGTTGGGGTGGGAACGTGCCTTGCCCACGAATTTTTGCGCCTTGCCCACGAATTTTTGTGCCTTGCCCACGAATTTTTGTGCCTTGCCCACGAATTTTTGTGCCTTGCCCACCACTTTTTGTGCCTTGCCCACGAATTTCGGTGCCTTGCCCACGAATTTTTGGTGCCTTGCCCACGAATTTTGGTGCCTTGCCACCAATTTGTGTGCAGGAAAATTCGTGGGCAAGGCACAAAATTTCGTGGGCAAAGGCACAAATATTCGTGGGCAAGGCACAAAATTCGTGGGCAAGGCACAAAAATTCGTGGGCAAGGCACATTTTGAGGCTTTAAGCCTTGCCCAACCAACCCCGAAATTGCCCACGAATTGCCCACGAATTTTTGTGGGGTGGGGGGGGTGAAGGGGGGGGGGGGTGGGGTGGGGGAGGGGGGGGGGGGGGTGGGCGGGGCGGGGGGTGGGGGGGGAGTGGGGGGGGGCCGGGGGGGGGGGTGGGGGGGGGGGTGGGCCGGGTGGGGGGGGGGGGGGGGGGGGGGGGGTGGGGGGGGGGGGGGGGGGGGTGTGCCTTGCCCACGAATTTTCGTGCCTTGCCCACGAATTTTTGTGCCTTGCCCACGAATTTTTGTGCCTTGCCCACGAATTTTTGTGCCTTGCCCACGAGTTTTTGTGCCTGTGCCTTGCCCACGAATTTTTGTGCCTTGCGCACGAATTTTGGTGCCTTGCCCACGAATTTTTGTGCCTTGCCACCAAGTTACGTGCCCGAAAATTCGTGGGCAAGGCACAAAATTTCGTGGGCAAAGGCACAAATATTCGTGGGCAAGGCACAAAATTCGTGGACAAGGCACAAACATTCGTGGGCAAGGCACATTTTGGGGTTTTAAGCCTTGCCCAAGGGCCCAAAAATCCGAAATGTGCCTTGTCCACGAATTTTTGTGCCTTGTCCACGAATTTTTGTGCCGTGCCCACGAGTTTTTGTGCCTTGCCCACGAATATTTGTGCCTTCGTCCACGAAACCCACTAGGGTTTATATATATATATATATATATATATATATATATTAAAAAAAAAAAAAGAGAGGTTTAGGGTTTAGGGGTTAGGGTTTAGGGTTTAGGGTCTAGGGGGTTAGGGCTTAGGGCTTCGGGTTTAGGGGGAAGTTCTTGAGATTTGTTCAGGAGTTCTTTGGGTCTAGGCGTTACGGCGTAGTTGGGGGTTCAGGCTTCGTAAGTCAACAAACCTGTACTCGCAGCCCTCGGCGGACGTCCTTCCTAGTGTCCCTGCAAACTCTGCTCCTACAGGAACATCTAGCTCTACCTTTCAACCATTCTCAAGAATACCCTAAACCCTAAGCCCGTGAAGGTTGACCACAAAATGGACCTCCTGAAAACCCTACCCCAAAATCCTGCTGAATTGCACTCACCCGAAACTTGTAGGTAATCAAGGAAGTCGGGAGTACATAGGGGGGTATGAGGTACCCAACTCCCTCATTTCCGAAAAAGAACCGTTAAGAACGCCCCGAAAGAACCTAAAACCTTCGAAAAGCCTTGCGGAACCCTCTCAAAACCCTAAACCCTTAACCCTGAACCCTAAACCCTAAACCCTAAACCCTAAACCCTAAACCCTAAACCCTAAACCCTAGACCCTAAACCCTAAACCCTAAACCCTAAACCATGCCCACCTCCCCAAACCCTAGACCCTAAACCCATTGCTGGCGGCGGTCCCGGCACAGGCCGTTGCCCACGCAGCTGGCCTTCCCAGAGCTCTTAAGCCCTGAAGCACTCTTAGGGGTTTAGGGGTTTGGGGGTTTTGGGGTCTAGGGGTTAGGGTTTAGGGTTTAGGGTTTAGGGCTTATAGGAAAGTCCCCGAAAATCCAAAAGCCCACACACCCTCAAAAATCACCTAGGAAACCTCAACCGGAAACCGCCCACCCCCCCCCCCCCCCCCCCCCCCCCCCCGAAAAAAATAAAATAAAAAAGCACAAAAAAGGAACTGCGAAGCTGGTTTGGAAACCCTGTGAGAACCCTAAAAACCAAAGTGGGGGGAAGGCCTCCGCGTCAAGGAGGGAGCAGGGCAGCTCACCCACAGGCCAGTAGAACAGCGCGTATTGGGAGACCTCGGGTTCAAGGCCCTCGGGTTTTAGGCTCGGGTTTAGGGTCTAGGGTTCAGGGGTTTCTGGGGTTCAGGGGTTCTGGGTTTCAGGGTTTTAGGGTTTTAGGGCTTTTCAGGGGTTTCAGGGGGCTAGGGTTTCAGGGTTTGAGGGTTTAAGGGTTTGGGGTTTAAGGGTTAGGGGTTTGGGGTTTTGGGGCTTTTGGGGTCTTGGGGCTTTGCGGTTTTGGGGCTTTGGAGGTTTTTAGGGGTTTTGGCGCTTTGGATTTTTAGGGTTTCGTGATGTTTAAGGTTTTGGGGTTTGGGGTTTAGGGTTTGGGGTTTACGGATTTGGGTTTGGGGGCTAGCTATGAAGGCTCAGGATTCAGGGCTTCGGGCTGGGTTCGCGCTAAGGTCCAGCAAGATCTCTGCACTCCCTTGGTAGGGACTGCAAAGGTTCTCAAAAAGATTCCATTCGCTGTCTCCTCTGAGGCTTTGTTTCAGGGAGCCCCTATTTTATCGAACTTCTCGGGGCTAACAAGGGCCCCAAGGGCCGAAAGGATCGAAAAGTCGAAGGCTCACTCTCCCATACGGGTGTTTCAAAAAAAAAGTTTAGGGTTAACCCTAGTTTCCCCCCAACATACCCCTAAAATACAGCAATCAATGCTAGAAGAGACCACCCCGAATTCAGAGAACTGCCCACAGAAGCCAACCAGCAAAAAGTCAAGCTGAAAGCAGCGAGAGCCGTGAGGCGCTCTTGAAGTAGGAGTTCATGGAGAAGTTCCAAATGGGCGTCACCACGGCCGTGAACAGGAAGCACGACCAGAGGAAGGCGAGGACAAAGGCCAGCAGAAAGCTCCGGGACCTCACAAGCGGTGTGGAAGCTGTTGAGGAAGCCGTGTAGCTTGCATCGCTCCTGCCTGCAAGGATCGCTCGCATCAAGCCCATTAGTCCGAGCACCTGTTGAATTAATACCCCCACATTTAAAGATTTGTTTTGTCCGGAAGCCCGCCGGAAGACTACTTTCCATTAGGGGGGATTTCGTATGGGGAAAACCCCCACATTTAAAGAAATTGTTTTCGGGGGGGGTCCAAAAATCTGTCGGCAGGCTTCTTGTTTTGCTTGCGGAGATGTGAAGCTACAGCACCTCAGGGATCTGCAGCCTATTGTTTTGATAGGGAATCAATGCAGGGCCATGGTCCCTTATTGCGGCGCGGGGGGGGGGGGGGCCAATTAAACAGGTGCTCGGATTTAAAATCAAAGATACAGGCTACCCTAAACACTAGATTTAGAAGCCCTCTGAAGAAGGGCTTTGGATGGTCTTTCTTCGCTGGCACAGACCGGAAATACATGCCACCCCCGACCTTTCACGCGACTCCTCAAAACCCTTAGCCGTAAACGATGCTGCGAAAGTTAAATTGTAAAGGAACTCAGTACATGCAATTACACTACCCCAAACCCAAATAGTCAAAGCTTGCTTGATCAAGCACTAAGTACTTCCGCTGCCGTCGGAGCTGGTCTCCACATCCGGCATGTCACCCGAATCTCGCTGCCAGGGCTTGACGAGCACGTTCCTCAGCACCAGGGCGAGCGCCGTTGCCAAGGCTCCGAAAGCAAACACAGCGCTGTAGCCTAAGAACACCATCCAGACATCGATGGACCACTCATCCACCGACTTGGTCCGGCCATCCTCGTAGGTTTGGTACGTCTCCCAGGGCTTCGCCAACAAGCACAGCGCCGCCAACGCACAGGCGAGACAGAAGACTTCCAGCACCGCCAAGGCGGAGATCCCCTCCACGCGGTGCTTGCTGATGGCGCAGATCGCTGCGGAGGTTGCATGCTCAATGAAACCTATGCTCACGAAGGCAGCCAGGATTGCAAGCATGGACAAGAGCCAGTCAGACCAGTCGAAGCACCCAGTGTATCCGATGGCCTGCCCTTGAGGAGACGTGCACGGCCTGTTGAAGGCGAAGCCCACGAGGGATACAGCAACCACCGACACGCTTCCTGCACCCAGCGCGCCAGTCCTGAGCGGGCTCCCCTGAAAACCCCCCTAAACCCTAAACCCTAAACCCTACACCCCTAAAGGCTTTAGCATTTCGGGTCTGGACTTCGAACTTTTGCTGCAGGGACTTGTGAGTCGCAGTAAGGCACGGCTGGCTCTGAGGTGTGCCAGAATCAAGCTCCACGATCCCTAAACCCTCAGCCGGAAGCCCTCAAGACATTTTCAGCCCGAAGCCCTAAACCCTACATCCTAAGCCCTAAGCCGTAACCCCCAGCCCAACGCCCAGATGGCAACCACGCATCGTCCCTGACTGCACCCCGTACAAGGTGCTCAATGCTGAAGACGGAAGCTAAGGACCCTAATCCTATTACACTATGGGGGTTTCCGAGAATGGGGGGGGGTACCTTTTAAGGGGACTATATTCTATTTGGGGTATACAAGGGGTGCCCCTATTTTGGGAAGTGCCCAGGTGAAAGATCAACGAATGCAACATCGGTGTCGAAGTTGCGAGCAGGGCTTAAGGCTTTAAAGGATTTAAAGGTTGGGCTGAGATGCAGCATCAACAGCAGCCAGCGTTTGTCAGAAAAGTCTGCTGGAGACATTGTCGTCGATGCTTTCATGGCACTCAATGATCCCCGCCAAAAGGGGGTGGAAGTGCTTCTTGCGGGGAAAAACGCTGGTGAATTTAGGGTTTTAGGGTTTAGTGTTTAGGGTTTAGGGTTTAGGGCTAGGGCTTAAGGTTTAGGATATAAGTATGCTAGAAACTTTGCCTGGGACAACACTATGCCATAAAAAGGTAGACAGGTATTTGCGATGGAACCGTTTACAAATGAGTCTTGCTTTGTTTCGCGGACCATGTCTTGCAAGACTCCGACTCCGACTCCCACTCCCACTCCCACTCCACTACCACTACCACTACCACTACCACTACCACTACCACTACCACTACCACTACCACTACCACTACCACTACCACTACCACTACCACTACCACTACCACTACCACTACCACTACCACTACCACTACCACACTACCACTACCACTACCACTACCACTACCACTACCACTCCACTACCACTACCACCCTCCACTCCTCCTCCTCCTCCTCCCTCTCCTCCTCCTCCTTTCCTCCTCCTCCCTCCTCCCCTCCTCTCTCCCCTCCTCCCTCCTCCTCCTCCTCCTCCTCCTCCTCCTCCTCCTCCTCCTCCTCCTCCTCCTCCTCCTCCTCCTGAGCGGAAACACTCCCCAGCACCCAGCAGGAAATTTTACGAGCTTTGACCACATCTTTGCCTCTGCAAGATGTCCAAGCCCTTCTGCGGGACTCTGGACAGTCTTTTCATGCAGTGCTGCAAGACATGCCCTTGTGCTCGCCGCAACCGCCAGTCCCCGCTAGCTCAGAGGTGATCAGCTTTCCCGTTCCGGCAGCTCAAAGCACAGGTTCTGTGCAGAGCGTCAGTGGCCCACGGCAACCGAAGCTTTCAAAGGCACCGAGTAGGTCACGAGAGCTGCCTCTAACTCTAACTTCAGACCATGCAGCTCCGGAAACAAAGCGACGGCCGTACGCCACCGACATGCCTTCTGAACTTCTGACACGTGGTCTGTAGGACACTGTATGTGATGACATCGGGCTGCAGCTCGGCCTGGACCAGGTCTTGGAGACATGCCAATGCCGGATCCCAAAGTCCGGAATTTCACAAGCACCGATCACAGCAGTGAAAGTTATGGTAATGTTTCCACGTGCTTTGATGCCTCCGGTGACAGATGCTTCACGCGGCCAGAGTCCCACTGCTGCTACTCACCACTCTTCTCTCAAGCGCTGATCGCTGATTTTTAAAGGATCAAATCCGTTCTTTCTGCACAATGGCTTGATGCATCTCATCTAGGGGAAGTGCTTGTTGCCATCTTGCAGAGCTGCACAATACCGTTTCGGGCTCTAGGCGACCGAACGGCAATGTTGACAACAGGAGCACTGCGCCAAACCAAAACAACAGACCGACAGGCACTGATCGCCGAGCTGTATATGACGAGATTCCCCACGCACGCCTCAAGGAGAAAAGTGCGTATTGCCACGGTGTGTCTTGCCGCCATCTGCACTTCGCTCCATCAGCTCCAGAAGTTCGGCCCTCACGGGTTCGGGCGACATTGCTGCTGCCTCCCGCAGCTCCTGCCGGGAATACGCCGCACAACCAGGAGAACAAAGGACCCTGATTCCTGCCGCGCAATACTTCTGGCACTTGTGGATCTTCTGCTGCGACAGAATCCTGAAAAGCACAAAAACCCAGGGCCGGCGGTGCATCCATTCGCAGCGGCAGAGCGTGCTGCCACTCGGGAAAACGACAGCCAAGGCCAGCTTGGTTCTTAGCCAAGATGTGCCTGATGTTGGGACCAAACTCTCCAGCAAGCGCAGCAAAGCTTCCCACACCCGGCGCTTTCGCAGGTGATGTTTTGCGCAAGTCCGCAGTACGGCGTGCGCAGCTTTGCACACCACAAGGTCCTCTGATAGGCCAAACTCCGCTAACTTTTCGATCAAACCATCTGCCAGGCTTGGGCACCGTCGCCAACAACATTGAAAGCGCAGGTGCAGCGACTGGCCTCGGGTTGAGAGCAGACAGAACTGCTGGAAATCGGGGATCTGAGATGAGGACACCAAGGGAACTTTCACTCATCACACAAGCAACCAACACAACCAAGTCGCACTGGAATCGCTTCCTCTGCGCAACCGACCGGCCACACTGGCCAGCCGCTGCATTCACGTGGAAGACCACATCTTCTGACCTGCAACGTAGACAGCATTGGTCAAAATAGGGCGTGCAAATCGGAGATTGGAATCCAAGTTTACAGAAGCAAGTAATGGTGTGGAGGGGATCGGGACGGTTCATCCGTAGGGCCGTAGGGACAGACCGGCCAGAGTTGGCCCACCTGGCCTGCTAAAGCTGCCGGTCTCCACCACGTGCCGAGCCATGACCTGCACGGCCCGGCACCCGTTGCTTTTCCAAAGCTTTCAGAACTTGCAACCCAACTTTGGCAGCGCCGATATCTGGCGGACAAGCTTGCTTATCGGCACGTGACGAGGCACCGCTCGAACCCCATCGGGGACTGCCCAACAGCGCACTAACACCTCCTGCCTGCACATCGATGGCTTCCCTGGAAACCATGCACATGGCACACATTTCCGGAACCTCCGGGCGCATCCCTCTGAACATGAGACGCAAAAATAACAAGTTTGAGTTCGGGCAGGCGCCTCCAGCCATTCCAGGAGATTGGGCCTTTCAGCTGTGAGGCAACAATGTCTGGGCTACTGCGAGCCACAACACTGCCATGATGAACATGCAAACGTGGCAGGCATGCAAAACCACCCAGACATCCGCCCAACCTGAGATTGCATGTGGGTCTACTGTATCGCGTGTCTCGTCTTCACATTGTCTAGGACTCCCCCTCTCCATTGCCATTAGCCACCACCACCGGTGGCTCAGGAACGAGCCTTCCCAATCAGCGGCCATTTCTGGTTGAGGACACGATAGCCCCGCACATTTCGCAAAATGCGAAGTGGCCTAAGCAGGGGTGCGGGGTCTTCGCCCCGGTCTCTCCAGTTGTCCAAACAACTCATCCTCATCGTACCCAGGCTTTCCCCCAGATAACTTATCACAAACCAATCCCTGGACATCATGAACGATCTGTCTGCAAGTATGCAAGTAATCCGCGCTCTGATGAAGGCCCACATGCCAACGTCCCAGGTAGTCCCGACGCTCTTTTGGCTCCCCAAAAACTGCGGCCAGCGTCGGCAGGAAATGACGCATACTGTGCCCAGACCAGAACAAGTAGCAGGAGTCCCCGACCAGCTGGGCATCAGTCGCCCTCCAGCGTTGCTCGCCCAACGGACGATCTGGCACGCGAAGAAGCCGCCAAACAAGCCTCATGTAGTTCGAGATAACGTCTGGCCTTGCAAATTTGAAAACTGGCTCCATCAAATCCCGCGTTGCAAACCACAGCAAAAAGGTCCGATTCAAGGACTATGGTCCGCCTGGGGGCCGCCCTACGCGCGCGCGCGCGCGCGCTTCGCGCGCTTCGCGCGCCTCCGCTGCTTCGCGCGCTTCGCGGGCCTCGCGCGCTTCGCGCGCCTCGCGGGCTTCGCGGGCTTCGCGCGCTTCGCGCGCTTCGCGGGCCTCGCGGGCCTCGCGCGCTTCGCGCGCCTCGCGGGCTTCGCGCGCTTCGCGCGCTTCGCGGCCTCACGGGGCCTCGCGCGCTTCGCGCGCTTCGCACGCCTCGCGAGCTTCGCGCGCTCCGCGGGCCTCGCGGCTTCGCGCGCTTCACGTGCTTTCGCGCGCCTCGCGCGCGTTCGCGCGCCTCGCGCGCTTCGCGGGCTTCGCGCGCCTCGCGCGCTTCGCGCGCCTCGCGCGCTTCGCGCGCCTCGCGCGCTTCGCGCGCTTCGCGGGCTTCGCGCGCTTCGCGGGCCTCGTGGGCTTCGCGCGCTTCGCGCGCTTCGCGCGCTTCGCGGGCTTCGCGCGCTTCACGTGCTTCGCGCGCCTCGCGCGCTTCGCGCGCTTCGCGCGCTTGTTGTTCTTGTTGTTGTTGCTGTTGCTGTTGCTGTTGCTATTGGTGTTGCTGATGTTGCTGATGTTGCTGTTGTTGCTGTTGTTTGTTGTTGTTGTTGTTTGTTTGTTTGTTTGTTTGTTTGTTTGTTTGTTTGTTTGTTTGTTTGTTTGTTTGTTTGTTTGTTTGTTTGTTTGTTTGTTTGTTTGTTTGTTTGTTTGTTTGTTTGTTTGTTTGTTTGTTGTTGTTGTTGTTGTTGCTGTGGTGGTTGTTGTGGTGGTTGTTGTGGTGGTTGTTGTGGTTGTGGTTGTGGTTGTTGTTGTTGTTGCTGCTGTTGTTGTTGTTGTTGTTGTTGCTGCTGTTGTTGTTGTTGTTGGTGTTGGTGTTGGTGTGGTTGCTGCTGTTGTTGTTGTTGTTGTTGTTGTTGTTGTTGTTGTTGTTGTTGTTGTTGTTGTTGTGGCTGTGGCTGTTGGTGTTGTTGTTGTTGTTGTTGTTGCTGTTGTTGTTGTTGTTGCTGTTGTTATTGTTGTTGTTGGTGTTGTTGTGGTTCCTGTTGGGGTTGCTGTTCTTGTTGTTGTTCTTGTTGTTCTTGTTGTTCTTGTTGTTCTTGTTGTTCTTGTTGTTCTTGTTGTTCTTGTTGTTCTTGTTGTTCTTGTTGTTCTTGTTGTTCTTGTTGTTCTTGTCAGGTCTTCAGAAGCTTCAGAGTAAATACTCGAGGATGCTAAGATCCATCTTTAAGCAACATCAGCACTACAGCCATATTGACACGAAGACTCTGTTCGAGCAATACAAGGTTCAGACTCCTCAAGCAGTTTTGATCAGCCAGATGAAAAACTATCAAGACGCACTAGATGCCTGTCAGAAGTCCAACCCGGATCAGAACATACAGTGGCATCTGGGACTTAGAGGTAGGATTGTTGCGCTGCAACAGGAGCTTCAGAGCATGCATTTGGACCTGATCGAGGCAGACCAGGAGGTACCGTGCTCTCTGTGCGATCGGAAATTTTCCAGCGCTAAGGGTCTTCAGCAACATACTCTGGTGAAGCATGGAGGACAGCGTGCGAATCAGCTAGGCCCAAAATTTCAGGTCACTGTGCATAGCTGCAAAGGACTTCCGCAATGTGCGGCATGCAACAGGCAGTTGCGCACAATGCATCAACTTCGCAGACATGTGGAGTCAGGCATTTGCCCTCAGCTGCACGAGCTGAAAGAACGAGCCAAATCCTGTACAAGCTCAGAAAGCATAGCTATGATCTATCAGTCTAGCGTGCAGGAACAACTTAAGAAGGATCCTGATCTTCTACTAAAAAAGAGACATGTCACTCAGCATCTATTAACGAACTGCAGTCTCTGTGGGCAATACATTGTTGGCCACAAAGGAGTGAAACAGCACATTCAGAAAGCTCATCCCGCTTTCTGGGCACAATCCTCGGCATCCATTCTTGCCAACATGCGAACACATAAGCGCCTCCTGCACAAAAAAGAAGAATGTAGGTATTGTCGCATTGTGGTAGATGCTCCAGTACGCCATGCAGAGCAATGTGTGGTTCTGCTTCAGACATACGCCATGAGTGCAGCTTGTGCCAAGCCTATGGAACTGCCAGATCTCTTCAGTGCAGATCCTCCAATTAGCCAGGTGAGAGGAAGGGAGGCTTCCTCCCAGGAGGCTTCCTCCAGCAGCCGAGCTTCTTTGCTGACATACACTGCACGCGTCTCGGGTCGTTCAACCACTGCACCTCCCACAGCTTCCATGCAAGACGCTGCCTGGCGTCTAGCTTATCATAATCCGCATCAACTGTGCTATGCACACACGGTCGTTCATATCCTTATCTCTCTCTTGTCAGACGGACTGTTCCCAGATCCTTCTTTAAATTCCATCCTAACGGAAATAGGTTCCCTGAATGGCAGATCCTCTCATGCGGATGTTCGGAGGTTGCGACATCTTCGTCCGCTGCTAGCAGGATGGCGATTACGACCCAGGCAGGAGGATGCATCTCAATTTCTGTTGCATATCTCTCAGCGTATTCCAGATCTTTCATCAGATAAATGGGAGGCGCGAGTTCATATCTCAGCACCGGAGGAACGCATAAGCGTTGAGGAAAAAGGCGGCTTGATTCTGTATCTACCCGAGCCGCCGGATGGACTCTCGACTCTTCAGCAATCAGTAACACAATGGACGAACAGGGGTAGTGTGTTTGCCTTGCTTCCAGATACAAGACTCATTTGCTTACAAATTCAAAGATTTGATCAGCAAATCAAAACTTCCCGCCCACAAGCGCTGGACACAGTTCTTGAGATGCCAATGTTTCAAGATAACGGAACCTCAACAGAAGCAGTGTCCTTTAGCCTCTATGCATTTATTATTCATATCGGCGAAGACTGGAACTCTGGACATTACAGAGCGGGATTTTGGAGAGAGAGCGTAGCGTACCTAGCTGATGATAGTGAATCGCCAAGACGCACCACGCTCCTCTCGGATCAAATTTGCCAGGGATCGTATTTGGCTTTCTACGTAAGGGTCTAGCTCGATCTACCTTCGCATGCGGAGGTTTCCTCCGGAGGCTTCCTCCGCAGCAGTGTTCTTTCTTCTTAAAGTAGACCTATCTGCCTGCTGTTGCCTAAGGCAACTCGGCATGAACGCTGCCCTGCGCGCAATAAAGCCATGATCTCGTGCTAAGATGTATAGTCTCTTGCGTGAAACTTTCACATGCGGAGGTTTCCTCCGGAGGCTTCCTCCCCGGTAGTGTTTCTCACAGTAGACCGTTCTGCCTGCTGTAGCTTAAGGCCAAGCTGACCCATTCTTGTCCCTGAACCTGAAGCATCTGAAAGAGCCCTGCGCGCACTTCAGAACATGTGAGGTCTCCTCCAGGTCGGTGGGTTCAGCTTAGGGTCACTTTTTCGGATGCAACCTTGCCTTGTCGCAGCGCTGGCCCCGAGAGCCGTGCAAGGTGTCCCAGGTCAGGTGCTTCCCTCTTCGCAAAGTACTCGTGCCTATGTGAGACCTCCTCGTTAAGTTCGGTCAGTTGGGGTCACATTTTCTCGACCAGGAATGCAATTTAGCCCTGTCGCAGCGCTGGCCACAGGAGCCGCGCAAGGCGTCCCAGGTCAGGCTTCGCAAACTTAGCTACCCTGCCTCCAACTTGGGCATCCTTCTTGGAACGTGCAAGGCCGCCTTGGTGCGCTCTGCCTACGGCCCTCTGCCAGTTGTTTAGCGTTACCTGTGTGAGACGTCACTAGACAGGAACGCTGAGTGTCGGCCTCACCAGAGGTACGGCTCGCTAAACAGCTGGTGCGTGGGTGCTGGACGCAGTGACTCACAGTAGGGTGTCGGGGTAGCCGCGCTTATTTTTCACTCTTTTGCAGTGCTGAGTACTTGATATCGGAGGCTGCCTCCGTGCCAACTTCAATTTCTTCATTGATTCATTGCATCAGATTAGGAGGTTTCCTCCTGAATATCCTTAAGTACTCTGCCAAAGCAGATTCAGTATAGCAGGTAGTGAGATCTGGCAATCTGGAGGAAGCGATCTTCTCGAAGTCCAAAAGGCCGGACTGTGAAATAACAAAGGCGGGTGAGACCTTCTATATCACACTTGCCCGCCTTAATCACACCAAACTCAGCTAGCGCACAGCTCTAGCCTGCAACACAACATCGGGGCCAGCCGGCACTGCAGCAGTCGCGGGTGCAGGTGAGCCAGTAGGAAGCGGTCGTAGGGTGCCCAGCCAGCACAGCGCTATCGCAGCCCTGAGGGGCGGATGCATTCCACATACTCGAACATAGCTGTGCACAACAATCCTTTCAGCAGCCCTGAGGGGCGTGAAGTACGAACTAGCAAAGACTGCTGGAGCTCCCAAGGCGGATACAGAGTAGCCGACGTGCCGAGGATCCAAAGTGATCAGAGGTCCACATGCTGATTCTGGCAGTGAGTGCAATGCAAAAAATGTTGTTCTTGTTGTTCTTGTTGTTCTTGTTGTTCTTGTTGTTCTTGTTGTTCTTGTTGTTCTTGTTGTTTTGGTTGTTCTTGTTGTTCTTGTTGTTCTTGTTGTTCTTGTTGTTCTTGTTGTTCTTGTTGTTCTTGTTGTTCTTGTTGTTTTGGTTGTTCTTGTTCTTGTTCTTGTTCTTGGTGTTGGTGTTGGTGTTGGTGTTGGTGTTGTTGTTGGTGTTGGTGTTGGTGTTGGTGTTGATGGAGCCCCCCTTTAAGGCCCCCCCGTTTTAGAGGCTTAAAGCCCCCCCTTTAAGCCCCTCTTTTTAAACCCCCTTAAAGCCCCCCCTAAAGCTCCCCCCTGAAGCCGCAACCAAGCCACCCCCTCTGTGGAGGGTTTAGGCAGCAGTTTAAGAGGCCTAATACTTGCTGGGCCTTTGGGCAGCTTCTTTAAGAGGCGTGATACTTGCTGGGCCTTCTGCGGAGGGTTTAGGCAGCAGTTTAAGAGGCCTAATACTTGCTGGGCCTTTTTTGGAGGGTTTGGGCAGCAGTTTAAAAGGCGTAATACTTGCTGGGCCTTTTGCGGAGGGTTTAGGCAGCAGTTTAAGAGGCCTGATACTTGCTGGGCCTTGTGTGGAGGGTTCGGGCAGCAGTTTAAAAGGCGTAATACTTGCTGGGCCTTCTGTGGAGGATTTAGGCAGCAGTTTAAGAGGCCCAATACTCGCTGGGCCTTTTGTGGAGGGTTCGGGCAGCAGTTTAAGACGTCTAAGAGGCTTAATACCTGCTGGGCCTTCGGTGGAGGATTTAAGCAGTTTGAGAGGCCTAATGCGAGCATCGTGTTTGCAAATGGAGGCCCCCCCGCTTGTTTAAGCCGGGCAAACTCGCGTGGAAGCATATGAATCATGTCCAAAACAAAACAAAACATGGGGTTCTCGGCTTAGCCCCGCGCCACGTCACTGCTATGCAAATGGGGGGGGCTGCGCTCCCCCCAACCCCCCCGCTTTTTTCTGCCGGGCAAGCTCGCGTGGAAGCATATGAATCATGTCCAAAACAAAACAAAACATGGGGTTCTCGGCTTAGCCCCGCGCCACGTCACTGCTATGCAAATGGGGGGGGCTGCGCCCCCCCCCAACCCCCCAGCTTGTTTAAGCCGGGCAAACTCGCGTGGAAGCATATGAATCATGTCCAAAACAAAACAAAACATGGGGTTCTCGGCTTAGCCCCGCGCCACGTCACTGCTATGCAAATGGGGGGGGCTGCGCCCCCCCCAACCCCCCGCTTTTTCTGCCGGGCAAGCTCGCGTGGAAGCATATGAATCATCTCTGAAACAAAACACATGGGGTTCTCGGCTTAGCCCCGCGCCACGTCACTGCTATGAACTCTCTGCTCCTTGAAACCCGAGTAATGAACACAAAAACAACAGAAGAAGCGAGCGGGGTGGAATTGCCCTTAAGCTCCCCTTTGAAAAGAGTCTCACTTCTCTGGTCTCGAAGAATGAAACCCAAAAAACAAAACAAGATTCGAAGGGGGTGGAATTTAGAATACATTCCCTTCTTTCTTTTCGTAAAGGGAAATGAATGTTTAGAATCTCACTTCTCTGGTTTCGAAGAATGAAATCCAAAAACAAACACAAAATGTATAACAAGATTCGAGGGGGGGTGGAATTTAGAATACATTCCCTTCTTTCGCTTCGTAAAGCCCAAAAAAACACAAAAACATAACAAGATTCGAGGGGGGTGGAATTTAGAATAAATTCCTTTCCCTCTCTTTTCAAAGGGAAGTTAGAGTCTCTAATTTCGAAGAACGAAATCCAAAAAAACAAAACAAGATTCGAGGGGGTGGAATTTAGAATAAATCCCTTCTCTCTCATCTTCAAGATAAAGTAATGTTTAGAGTCGCCCTTAAGCCCCCCTTTTTTCAGCCCCCTTAAGCCCTCCCCCTTAAGCTTCTCTAGCCCCCTTTCAAGCCCCCTTAGCCCACCCCCTTTAAGCCCTTTAAGCCCCCTTCAAAGCCCTTGAAGCCCCCCTTTAAGGCCCCCCTTTAAGCTCCCTTTTAAGCCCCCCCTTGAAGCCTCCCTTGAAGCCCCCTTTAAGCCCCCCTTTAAGCCCCCTTTCAGCCCTTTAAGCCCCCTTCAAAGCCCCCTTGAAGCCCCCCTTTAAGCCCCCCTTTAAGCCCCCCTTTAAGCCCTCCTTGAAGCCCCCTTTAAGCCCCTTTAAGCCCCCTTTAAGCCCCCCCTTAAGCCCCCCCTTAAGCCTCCCCTTAAGCCCCCCCTTAATGAAATTTTCAAAGGTCACTTTCAGTACAATATCAAACTGTTATGTAAACTACCAAACACATGACTGTTCAATCAATGGTCTTGACCACACCACAATACAAGCATACAACTGTCAGATGCAATCTCTCGCTCAGCAATCTTTTGTGTCACTTGGGCTGAGCCAATCCTTAATCCTCGTTGGCACCTTGAGCCTTGAGCCAATGCATCATGGACATGGCAATGTCCACATGCCAATGTTCTCTGTCAGTGTTGCATGTTGTTCATGCAATGGACAATGTACATGTGCAGGAAGTAAAGCTCAATCCTAACACCGTCCCTTGAATGAATGCTTCAGCAATCATTCACACTAACAGCTTTACGACAACCAACTGTACAACAATTCTTGATGCTGCCGACCTTCTTGTGGGTCAATCTTCATTTTGTTCTAGGGCAGTCATCTGTTACTTGACAAAACAAAGACAATGGTCTGGAACTGGCATCTTGTGGCCAATTTCTTGTTCTAGAGTTCCATGACCTTTACAATCGCAAGATCAACAACCGCATTGAATGAATGACTTAGCAATCATCCAAACACAGCTTACTCGCAGTCAATAGAACCAGAAACTAGAGACCAATGAATTAAAAAGCGCTTCTGCCAACGGGGCTCAATGAGCTCAGTTCTTCTTCACGTCAAGACGGCAATAGCTTTTGGTTGCAGTCAGCCTATCCGAAGGCATTCCTGGATTTGGCAATCTTTCTGTACCAAAGGCTCGTCACTTCGTGTGGCATTCTGAGAAATGGCTTGATGTCACAATGAGTAGGTCAATGTGACTCAAGATGCTCAATACGGCAGGTCTTGCAACATAGGTGGAGTTGCAATGACTTTCCAGATCCAAGTTCAATACGGTGTCCAACACCGTACCGAAGATCTCAATGAAAGCAATCCAATCGCAATCATTCGTCTTCTTCCGGAAACAATGCAAAACATCCCACGAAGCAGTCACTAGCAGACTGCAAACAAAACCAATCACTGTTCGTGCAATGAAATCTGCAGCATGAGAACAATGACAGAACCAAACAAATTTTGTAAGACCTCAATACTGTACGAAGAGGTTCAAAAGAAGCAGCTGACCAATGAGCAACGCTGAGACAATGCTGTCACTCAAGTAGAACCAACCAGGTTGCATCCAATGCAATCCAGGAGATTCCCAGGCGCAGCTTTGCAACGGCGATCAATACGCTGCTTTAGATCAGGGTCAAGGAAACAATCTCAAATCTGCACTCCGAAAGAACGACCCTTCTCACAACTTGCAGAACCGAGCAAGGCCATGTAGAGATAGCAATGTCGGATCTATGGCTTCCTGAAACCAGTGTATGTCAATCACAAGGAAGATATCATCAATCAACTCGGCCCGAAATAAAATAGTAGATAAGCTAAGCGATCCACAAACCATTCCATCATCCAAAGAACTCTCATGCACTGATACAGTCGCCAATAAAGGTCTGACTCCACGTAAAACTTGAATTCCAATCCTATACAACTTTGGGTTGTGAGCCCAATGAGGCGTTCCACCAAGCTCACGGCTACCAGCGACGCTACCAGCGATATTTGATCTCACTGTGGTCGAATGAATGCAATGACTTGGTTTGCACATAGAAAAATACGGAAATAAAGAATCACAAGCAATGAGTTCACAAGCGCTGACCATTACCACGAAGACAAAGCAACTGCGAATACTTCCAAGCATATGTCAATCCAATCAAAGATCCATCGTTTCACTCTCAATGACCAGAGTGGTCAATGCACAACGATTGCAGAATAACCTATCACCACCAGTGTCCATATTAGCTCTTCGTGACCGTCACACAATCAGGCATCATTGGTGATGTCCTCTGCAATACACATAGGACCATCTGTCTGTCAAAGGGCAACGTCAAATCGTGAAATCACAATCGCATCGGCGAAGTGTGCGATGTAAGGATCAATGGCACTCAACAATCGCCATGAAGAACATCACGCGGAAGCAATATCCGCACAACGTGAAAATCAGAGGCAATGAATATCAGACACCACCAATCCTTAGTGCATCCTGCTCAATCCAGCATGTTGCCACAGCATCTCGCGCCTTTCGGGCAACAGTACAGGCAATCTCGCCAGTCTTCTTCTCGTAAAGCCATGCTCCAAACCAAGAGGCAACCTCTCGCTGAAGAAGCAGCAAGGCAATCAGCTGTGGGATATCATGCTGCAATCCTGCAACGATGCAGTGAACCAGACACAAGCTCAATCCATACCTGTCAACAGCTTCTCGAGGTCAATAAGCTGTTGTCAGCCAAGCACTGGGCAATGGAGTCCCGAGGATGAGCGTTCGCCAGAAAACCACAATGCCACTGACATGCGATATAAGTAGAAATGGGTAAGCCACTTCGTCACAATCGGCACCATGCAGAAAAATAGCACCACTCGTTCGCGCTGACTGCAATGTCCTTTTCACCGCCAAAGTAAAGGAACAATGCTTCATCTTGTGATCAGTCTGCAGAACGCAAACCAATCTGCTGCGGTCTTGAAAGACGGAACTTGAATCACGCACTCAAATGTGCAAGCAGCGCAGGTAGCGACGATGAGCTGCAGCACAATGAAACTCTGAGTATCTGTGTTGGACAACACAAACCCAATCCGAAGACTTGCCAATGCCTCGCACTGTACAATGCAAACGCCGTCTTCGTGAATCTCGAATGGTCTTGTTATGGCAATCCGAAGAACCAAAAGCAATCACTGGCACTGAAGGAAAAAATCATTCATGTACTCAATACAAACTATGAAGTCAAAGTCTGCAATAATACTCTTCTGCCATCTGCACAGTCAAACCAATCCGAGTGGACATGCAGTTCGTGGAATCATCAAAGTGTGTCTCCAATTGTTGAAGCTATACAAGAATGCAACCAGTCTGAACAAACGAAGTCCTGGGGCAACGCTCAAGGCACTCCCGCGGAAACCGTCTCCAGCAGAATGAATAGCAACCATTTGTCCTTGCCACTTGTGCTCGTCGCGAAGAAAACGCAATCGCAGTACTGGAGAAAACCATGGCTACAACCAGTGATCAGGGCGTAGGACGAATCAGCAATCGCATCTGCCAGTTTCAAGAAAGAAAACAACAACACTGGGTCAAGGCCAATCAGAATGGTCGCTTCTGCTATGTACAGGAAAAGGTATGTGCAATTCAGCTCCTGAAGGAACAATGGAGGAAAATCACCTACCAATGTTTCCTTAGGTCTGGCTCCTATATACAATTGCTCCTCGGCTATAGGAAACAACTTCGGGCAATTCACCCTGTGATTGGTTCCTGAGGTTCCTAAATTCAATCATTCAAAACAGGCTCTTCAAAATCAACACTAGACCACAATGCTCTCACGAACTTTCTGGAAGTCCAATCCTAACGAGCAAACACGACCGAAAGCTAAATGCAGCACAGATAGGGTCCGGGCAATGAGCAACTGTAACTAAGGCCTGGGCGGCGAACAACAACAAGCATCTGAGCAATGTGCATCAGTGACACAAACCTGGCACCGAATTTTCACGCAAAGAAGCGTAATCGGCTCTTCACGATATCAATCTCTAAGACGCAAAGAAAGCAAACTACACACGACAGCTCGACCAACGAAACACAACTATAGCAGCACAAATCAGCCACTCAATCAAAGCATAAATCAGATCAACACTTCAAGCCTTCAAGCAATACCTGGAGTCAAAGCCGACTCCTGGAGTCAATACTGACTCCTTCCTCCTCTCCGTCCCTCGGCTAAGGCTTCAGCCGCAAGCCGAACAACAAAGGGATGGGAGGGCGGGAGAACGAGAGGACCAATGAACACGAACGACTCAGTAACACAAAAGGAAGCACGCAAGCCAAGCGCATTAACCAAGGACGCCAAGTTGCACCAACTCAGGCAAAACAGGAGATCGTCAGGGCCAATCGCCATCAGTAAGAGGCGTCACCTCTCTCATAACTGGCAATGTGCAATAAGCAACCGAGGAAAGCCAATTCACTCCAACACGCCAGAATGTAGACAAGACAACCGACCAAGCAAACGGGCCAAGGCAAAACCAACTGGTGTAGCAATTACACGTCGTTGTTGGCAAAGGTGCAGCAGCAGAAGCCATCACTTCAATCTGCAGCACTAAAATTTCAAGAAAACGCACAAGCAAGATCAATACCGATCTGTCTCCACAAGCAGCGCTTGTGCCAATAATTCAGGCAACGTCACCCGACAGTGACCAAAGTGATTATGCATGCTAATGAACACAGCGCAAAGGTATACCGAGGCAATTAGTCAAGCAAGCACGTAAGCAATACCAACTTCCAGCTTCAACTGCCAAGATGCTATACAGCACACCGCTTCTGCAAGAAACATGCACAATGTAAGCAGGACATGCAAAACCGACACCAGCAACACGCGCAACCAACTCAACTCTCAATAGTCAAGCGACAATCACATCTTGCAAGTGGAGCTCAATCTGACTTGCAAGACTAGAGAAACACGCTCCTCCAATGATCTTGCCGAGAGACCGAAACAGGCAACCAAAACTCGACACACCAAAAGCAACTGCTACAAGTATGCAATAAGCACAAACGCTCCACAGGCGGACTGAATGAACAATCTGGCCTGCTAAGCAATGGGAACAGGCTCCCACCTTGATTCTGCCAATCGCTTCAAAACCAAAACACCGGGCACGTCAAGTCGTCAAGTCAACAAGCAATTTCACACCTAAGCAGTCACTCAGACAACCTTTCAAATCTGCCATACAATGCGCAAGCTTCCAAACCAAAACAATTGAGGAACAACAGGTCCAATCATGAGTCGTAGGAGTTGTAGGTACAACTGTTTTCCAACCAATGTAGCAACGACAACGCAGCACAAAGCAACCAAAACGCACAATACTTGTCATCAACATGAGCCAAGAATCAACAGCGACTCAATCTAAGCCACCTTGACCTGAATCTCCAGTAACAAGCAGACGCTTGTAACAAAATCAGACTCACAAGCAAGCATACGCTCACCACCTGACTCTTCAATGTGTTGCAGCGCAGGCACTAAGCAATAAACTGTCTCAACTCACGGATCCAACTAGTCACTCCAAGCAAGCAAGCAAGCCAGCAAGCACGCACTCTTCCAACAATCCACAGCTGAAACTCACAACGATTAATCAACGACTCCGTCCCTTGAAGAGACAATGTCACGCTTCCGTCCCTTGCTGTGCAATCAGCAAATCTGAGAAAATCAATCACAGCCAAGTACACAAACCCTAGTACTTGAGCACACCCGCCAAGGGCTTCTGTACGACAAAACGATTTTTCAATCGACCGATTTTTGGTTTTCGGCGTGTTTTGGGGTTTAGGATCCACGGAAAGGACCAAACTCATCCAACTGCCAACTTGGGACTAGCAATAAGGCCAGCTTCAAGCGGCGAAATCGACTTGACTGCAATCGAGCACGACAGACAACAAAGCCAAAAGCCAACAACCACAACGTTGAAGTAAGGCAAGGAATCAATCAGCTCACTCCTTCAAGCACAGCTGCTGTGCACTGGCAGCCCTGCAGAAGGAGATATTCCTCTGACAAATCTCAATGCTCACGCGTGCTTTGCAATGCTGTCCCGAGTGAACGGGACACGAAAATAAATCAAGGCATGCACTTCTCAAATTCAAGGAAACGACCAAGGACCATCACAAGTATGCAATCCAAGCAGACAAGCCAACGCTGATCCATCAATCACGCTTCAAGCAGGACAATCAAAACGTTTCCAATGCTCTAATCTGCGCCGACCATGTCTGAGCCACCGAGAAACAAGCAATCATCAATCCAACACGCTCTGGCAAAAGGCGAACCACATCAACCATCCGAGCACAAACCAAGCACGCAGCTCGTGCCTCAACGCGCTCCTTGCTGCAATCAAGGTACAACGACAATCATGCTCACACATGCTCAAGCAAAGGCAACAGCGAAGTCCAATGCTTCACGCAAGTAAGATTCGACACAAAAAAAAACACTCTCAAACAACTTGCCCAATCCGAGCTTCGCTGGCGATATTACAAGGTCTCAGCCGATCCGCCCATCGGAAGCTTTCGCATATCAATGGCTAAGCTGTCCGAGCAGCTTGCGCTTTGTCAGCCGGGCGGCGAGTCCGAGATGACGAAAGACAACAATGATAGAGGCTCAACTATACACACCGGTTTGGGGCCAATGTTTTCAAGTAAGCAGCAAGTACTTCAACCATCAATTCCAACTACAAAATCGCACTGTACGTTCCTCAAAGAACAAATCGGACACTCGCGAATCAAGCACAAGCAATACGACAGTGGACACCTGCAATGCCTTTCAAATTCTCACGCAAGCACTCCCAAGTGCTAAACAATGTTTAAGGCTTTAGGTAAAGGCGCGCGCTCACAATGATCAGGCATGAGACAGAGTCTCAACGTTCGGCCGAAGGAACTGCACACAGTTCCAACCAACGTAGCTACAATGCTGTTTTAGCAATACACCTACTAGGTCGCGGTGGACGGCCCGACGTGTTCGGGAATGCAAGCTACAGCTGGGCTGAATTCAATGGCCAGCCTTGTCCATCCATTTTGTCCGTCCTCTCTTGGCCAATCATCCTCAAATCAATCTTTTCTCAAGTGCACTTCTCTGGTCATGTTCTTTTCAGCACCTTTTATCCAATACAACTCCTTCACATACCCTCAACGGGTCTTCAATCAACTCTCTCAACTTCAACCAAGCAATCGACCAATCCTTCTTCAACAACACCTTGGTGCTCCTTAGTCACGCAGATACACGCAACGCTTCTGTGCTTTGATCCACATCAATCATGTCTGTTTCATCTGCTCTACCTTCTTTCCTGAGTACACAATTTTCTGGGGACTGGAACCCTCAATCATTTCTTCCTTTCCTCTTTCTTTCTTCAGTCTTTCCCTTTCATCTGAGGCAGGGACAAAAGCTTGAAAACCCAATGGCTCCTCTTGGCCATCATTCTTTGTTGTCAGCTTTCTTTCGCCTTTCTTTCAATACCTTTTACCTTTCCTAACCCTTTTCCTTTCCTTTTCCGTTGGGGACTTGAACCTCCAATCTAAAAGTGGGGACTGGAACCTCCACTTCCTTGCAATTCCTTTTCTCTGTGGGGACTGAAACCTCCACTTCCTTTGTCCATTCTTTTCTTTCAATCTCTACCTCTGTGGCCTTGGGGAGGGACGAACCCAAGCCCAATCCACTTCTTTCAATCGTACCTCAGTCAATCAGGCTTCACGAATCTCAGACACAACTTCAGCTTCACTCAGCATCAATGCGTGTCGTCTTGGCTACTTGCAATCACCAAAAGTTCCTACCAAAACTCAAACGAATCAAACGTCCCTGTCAAAACTCGCAATCACTCTGCACACAGCAGTCACAACAAAACTCTTTCTACCTATTCTTCGCAATGCTTGACAGAACTGACATGTGCAATCTGTACCTCGCACACAATCTCTGCCACAGTACACTGCTTCAAGGAAAAGCTTCACCAATCTCTCTGGCGCTTCCCAAAGTCTATACATGCTCCAAGCCAAAGGTTTGTACAATGTTTCTGACTCTTCTCAACTCGATGCATAAAACAATCTACCAGCTTCTCGAACGACCATACAGCGAAAACGAACTTTGTACAATCCTACCTTACTGAGCTTGTCAGTGAGCAGGCCCCAGCTCTTCAGCCGAAGCTCCGCGACCATCGCTCAGCAATCTTTTGTGTCACTTGGGCTGAGCCAATCCTGAATCCTCGTTGGCACCTTGAGCCTTGAGCCAATGCATCATGGACATGGCACTGTCCACATGCCAATGTTCTCTGTCAGTTGCATGTTGTTCATGCAATGGACAATGTACATGTGCAGGAAGTAAAGCTCAATTCCTCACTGCGTCCGACCTCTGAGCGGACCATTGTGGATTCAAGTGTCTATTATGGCCCCTCCAAAGCTTAAGACCTGTACGTAACCAGACACAGCCATAGAAATTCCGGAGAATGAAGAAGGGAACCTTGCTGATCTTCTTGTCATTGGTGTCCAGACCAAAAAGCCTTAAAGTCCAGACGCACACAACTGCAAGCTGGACATGCCTTGCAAATTAGAAATGCGCACGCAGGCCCAAATACAAACCAAGCAAGCCCAAGCAATGCATCTTCCATAGTTCGGATTTCCTCAACCACAAACAAAGAACTTGAAGAAATCAATAGAGAGGTCCAAGAAATCCATTTCAACTCATGTTGAAACCGTTGGGCACGTCGACCTCCTCAAAGCGGGTTGGTCGTAGGGAAATTTCTCTCGTTATTCTGTGACTTATGCGAAAGTGTCAAGGATCACACACCTGCTTCTGTCAATTGCAGAAGGCGAAATTGTTGTGGGGCCAATGCTGCCTCGAAGGATGCTTTGCAGGCAGTCTGATCTGTTTTCCCTGCCGAGCAGTCTTCAGTACCTGAACAAGTTGACGTGCTTGCAGCCAGGGTTGTTCATTCTTTTTGTGCAGTTTGAGAAGAGAAGCTGGCGCAACAACACTTTTGAAGCTGCGAGAGACTGAAAGCAGTGTCTGCTGGTGTCACTTTTGTCATTCAAAGTTGCCCGTGCAGACAAACAACATGTTCGCATTTTGGAGCAGAGCGGTTGATGAAATGCCGGCTGGGTTCATCTGGTAGTGCCTCTTGTTCTTCTAAACCTGAAAGAGCAGAGCCTTCGAGATCAAAACAACCGTTCTGGCAGTGGGAGTTGACAGTTTTTTGAGGTATGCTGGCGAGATGTGGAAAATATTGTTGCTTCTTGTCGTTCTAAACCTTAAAAAAGCATGTTGTATCAAAAATTGCAGTTGCGGCAATGCGGTTTGTGGTGTGCTGGCCGCATTGTCAAGGAGGAATGTCTGCTGGTGTTGTTTTTTGTCATCCTAGATCTGAAAAGAACAGGGCCCTCGAGATCAAAAACGCACGTGTCTAATTTTGCAGTCGGGGCAGAGCGGTTTTGACGGTTTTTGTGGCATGCTGGCTGAATTTTCAAAGAGTAGTGTCTGCGGGTGTTGCTTTTTTGTCATCCAAACTTGAAAGAACAAAGCCTGCGAGATCAAAAAAGCATGCTGTATCAAGTTTTGCAGTTGGAGCAGATCGGTTTTGACAGTTTTGTGGTATGCTGGCTGGTGGTGAAAAAACAATGCCTGCTGGTGTTGTTTCTTGTCATTCAAACCTGAAAGAAGAAGATCGAAAAACGTGTTGTGTCAAGTTCTGCAGTTGGGGCAGAGCGGTTTTGGAGCATTGTTGCTTTGCTGACTGATTTTGGAAAGAGTACTGTGGAGGTCACTGGAGCTTCTCTACCTTTTCGATCAATTTTGCTGCCCTTCATCTTGGGTTTCAGATTCTCCAGGTTTTGGTGCAAGGCCTGAAGGCAGAAGAGGAGAAAAGAAGGGTGCAGACTCAACATCGGTGGAAACTGCAGCTTGGAAAAGTTCAATGCTTTGAAACAAGTGTTTTTAAAAGCCTCTGACAGTGCCGTTTGGACAGAAATCAACTGCAGGACGAGACGAGTTCAACCGTGGTGCGAAATCCAGGGAAGAATTGCAACACGCAACCAAAACGAAAGACAAAGAATTGAGGCACCCAGCCTGAAAGAAAAGCAGAGTTTCTTCTGCTCAATCTTCTGTCAAAATTTCAGTGTGCCTTGATGTCTGTTTCGCCTTTTTGAGAAAATCAAAATGAAGCTTTGTCAAAAAAAGTCGAATGGAATGGAAATCGAGGCTGGGCGACTCTCACAAGTCGTTCTGGCCATGATGAGAGGTCAGTGTGATTGTTTTTTTTTTCAATGTTAGCAGGAACTGCAAAAACATGGGTTTTTCTTTTTGAACTTTGGATAAATCGATAAAAAACACTGGAAAAAAACCAGAGTCGTGAAACTTAGACAATTTTCTTGATTTAGCAGCAGATTCAGACACAGCAACACTTTTTGTTTTTTTTTTCTCAGTTCAAATTGCCTTTGCCCGTGTGAACAGAATTGTTCTTTTGCTTTTTGTTCAATGTTTTCTCTGTTTTTTGTTGGGATGATCTCTTGGTTAAGTTGCAAGCCTTTGGAAAGAGAGGGTTACTTCTGAGACTCCATGCCTCACCACCCTTTGTCCACACACTAACACTTTCCTGCACATTCCAACCCATTTTGCAACCACAAATGCTCACACACACACACACATCCACAACACTCATGCACACTCAGAGAAAACAGGGAAGCCGAAGTGACCTCCACAGTGCAAGAAAGATCGCACGCGAACAATGCAAGACTGCTTTGTCTTGAATGCCAGCTAAAGACAAGTTTAGCAAGCCAAGAACACGCGTATCGACGGCGTTTTTTGTTTTCTTAAGTGTTGATGCAAACAGTATCGAATAGAAAAAATCTTGTTTGTCTGTAGTTGATTTTAATTATTATTGACCCCAAATGGGTTCCAAAAGCAGCTCAATTCTGGGCACCGAAAACGGGCCCTAGATTTTGGATTTCCTGTGTGAACATACAAGGCCACCCAGGTTGGAGCCTCAAATTGGAACCCAAGTTTGGGAGCCATTTTTGGGCCCAGTTGCGGCATTTTTTTCACACACGGGAAGCCAGATCTGGCTTTCGCAGCTCCTCGTTGCGAGTAAAACAAATAAGCCTCTCAGTCGGTTCCAGTCTAAGTCTTGTGTCAGTCTTCCCCCAAAATTAGAACAGCAAGGCAGCAAGGCGGCAAAGTGTGAACTTGTTTGGAACCGGAACTTTCTCTAACTGTGGAGGTCACTGGAGCTTCCCTACCTTTTCGATCAATTTTGCTGCCCCTCATCTTGGGTTTCAGATTCTCCAGGTTTTGGTGCAAGGCCTGAAGGCAGAAGAGGAGAAAAGAAGGGTGCAGACTCAACATCGGTGGAAACGGCAGCTTGGAAAAGTTCAATGCTTTGAAACAAGTGTTTTTAAAAGCCTCTGACAGTGCCGTTTGGACAGAAATCAACTGCAGGACGAGACGAGTTCAACCGTGGTGTTGATTCGTTAAGGTTGCACGCGACGCCCAAGCCAAACCGCTTGAAAATTGCAAAGTGTATTTCCAGAATGTGAATAAGTGCGAGCGAAGCGAGCGAAACACCAGAGTAAATTCAACAAATTTAACTGATCAAGTGTTGATTTTGAGGGTTTTTTCACATTTTTGGAGACTTCAGAAATTTTGAAAATTCGTTGAATGGTGCTGAATCCAGGGAAGAATTGCAACACGCAACCAAAACGAAAGACAAAGAATTGAGGCACCCAGCCTGAAAGAAAAGCAGAGTTTCTTCTGCTCAATCTTCTGTCAAAATTTCAGTGTGTCTTGATGTCTGTTTCGCCATTTTTGAGAAAAACAAAGACAAGAGAACGCAGTTGAAGCTTTGTCAAAAAAAAGTCGAATGGAATGGAAATCGAGGCTGGGCGACTCTCACAAGTCGTTCTGGCCATGATGAGAGGTCAGTGTGATTGTTTTTGTTTTTTCAATGTTAGCAGGAACTGCAAAAACATGGGTTTTTCTCTTTTTGAACTTTGGATAAATCGATAAAAAACACTGGAAAAAACCAGAGTCGTGAAACTTAGACAATTTTCTTGATTTAGCAGCAGATTCAGACACAGCAACACTTTTTGTTTTTTTTTCAGTTCAAATTGCCTTTGCCCGTGTGAACAGAATTGTTCTTTTGCTTTTTGTTCAATGTTTTCTCTGTTTTTTGTTGGGATGATCTCTCGGTTAAGTTGCAAGCCTTTGGAAAGAGAGGGTTACTTCTGAGACTCCATGCCTCACCACCCTTTGTCCACACACACTAACACTTTCCTGCACATTCCAACCCACTTTGCAACCACAAATGCTCACACACACACATCCACAACACTCATGCACACTCAGAGAAAACAGCCGAAACCACAATATGCACATTCTTATGATGTCTTTAAGTTCCAATTGCAATTTTTTCCCTGTCTTTCTGGTCAATTGACAGCTTATCGGGCTGAAAACACTCACCAAAACACTTGCTGAATAATCTGTTTGTGTTTTTTTTGGTTCAGGACGGTTTCTCGACACCAAATAAAAAAACAGTGACCTTGCAGTGGTGTCTGTGTGTCTACCTTGTTTTTTTATTGTGAATGGGTGTGGTGTGTTGTGGTTTCGGCGTTTTGGCAGAGTCGTGTGTGTCATGGAGTTGTGTCATTATGTGGGTGCAAAGTGGCTTTAGTGGGTGGTATGCATTTGCGTGTATGTCGGCTGGGTTCTGCTTGGTTGCTCAAGTGTGGAAGTGTGCGGGTGGTGAAAGGTGTGTGGATTTGGAGACACAAAAAGAGGGCAAGAAATTAACTCCAAAAGGTAGGGAAGCCGAAGTGACCTCACAGTGCAAGAAAGATCGCACGCGAACAATGCAAGACTGCTTTGTCTTGAATGCCAGCTAAAGACAAGTTTAGCAAGCCAAGAACACGCGTATCGACGGCGTTTTTTGTTTTCTTAAGTGTTGATGCAAACAGTATCGAATAGAAAAAATCTTGTTTGTCTGTAGTTGATTTTAATTATTATTGACCCCAAATGGGTTCCAAAAGCAGCTCAATTCTGGGCACCGAAAACGGGCCCTAGATTTTTGGATTTCCTGTGTGAACATACAAGGCCACCCAGGTTGGAGCCTCAAATTGGAACCCAAGTTTGGGAGCCATGTTTGGGCCCAGTTGCGGCATTTTTTTCACACACGGGAAGCCAGATCTGGCTTTCGCAGCTCCTCGTTGCGAGTAAAACAAATAAGCCTCTCAGTCGGTTCCAGTCTAAGTCTTGTGTCAGTCTTCCCCCAAAATTAGAACAGCAAGGCAGCAAGGCGGCAAAGTGTGAACTTGTTTGGAACCGGAACTTTCTCTAACTGTGGAGGTCACTGGAGCTTCCCTACCTTTTCGATCAATTTTGCTGCCCCTCATCTTGGGTTTCAGATTCTCCAGGTTTTGGTGCAAGGCCTGAAGGCAGAAGAGGAGAAAAGAAGGGTGCAGACTCAACATCGGTGGAAACTGCAGCTTGGAAAAGTTCAATGCTTTGAAACAAGTGTTTTTAAAAGCCTCTGACAGTGCCGTTTGGACAGAAATCAACTGCAGGACGAGACGAGTTCAACCGTGGTGTTGATTCGTTAAGGTTGCGCGCGACGCCCAAGCCAAACCGCTTGAAAATTGCAAAGTGTATTTCCAGAATGTGAATAAGTGCGAGCGAAGCGAGCGAAACACCAGAGTAAATTCAACAAATTTAACTGATCAAGTGTTGATTTTGAGAGTTTTTTCACATTTTTGGAGACTTCAGAAATTTTGAAAATTCGTTGAATGGTGCTGAATCCAGGGAAGAATTGCAACACGCAACCAAAACGAAAGACAAAGAATTGAGGCACCCAGCCTGAAAGAAAAGCAGAGTTTCTTCTGCTCAATCTTCTGTCAAAATTTCAGTGTACCTTGATGTCTGTTTCGCCATTTTTGAGAAAAACAAAGACAAGAGAACGCAGTTGAAGCTTTGTCAAAAAAAAGTCGAATGGAATGGAAATCGAGGCTGGGCGACTCTCACAAGTCGTTCTGGCCATGATGAGAGGTCAGTGTGATTGTTTTTTTTTCAATGTTAGCAGGAACTGCAAAAACATGGGTTTTTCTCTTTTTGAACTTTGGATAAATCGATAAAAAACACTGGAAAAAACCAGAGTCGTGAAACTTAGACAATTTTCTTGATTTAGCAGCAGATTCAGACACAGCAACACTTTTTGTTTTTTTTTCAGTTCAAATTGCCTTTGCCCGTGTGAACAGAATTGTTCTTTTGCTTTTTGTTCAATGTTTTCTCTGTTTTTTGTTGGGATGATCTCTCGGTTAAGTTGCAAGCCTTTGGAAAGAGAGGGTTACTTCTGAGACTCCATGCCTCACCACCCTTTGTCCACACACTAACACTTTCCTGCACATTCCAACCCACTTTGCAACCACAAATGCTCACACACACACACATCCACAACACTCATGCACACTCAGAGAAGACTGCTTTGTCTTGAATGCCAGCTAAAGACAAGTTTAGCAAGCCAAGAACACGCGTATCGACGGCGTTTTTTGTTTTCTTAAGTGTTGATGCAAACAGTATCGAATAGAAAAAATCTTGTTTGTCTGTAGTTGATTTTAATTATTATTGACCCCAAATGGGTTCCAAAAGCAGCTCAATTCTGGGCACCGAAAACGGGCCCTAGATTTTGGATTTCCTGTGTGAACATACAAGGCCACCCAGGTTGGAGCCTCAAATTGGAACCCAAGTTTGGGAGCCATTTTTGGGCCCAGTTGCGGCATTTTTTTCACACACGGGAAGCCAGATCTGGCTTTCACAGCTCCTCGTTGCGAGTAAAACAAATAAGCCTCTCAGTCGGTTCCAGTCTAAGTCTTGTGTCAGTCTTCCCCCAAAATTAGAACAGCAGGCAGCAAGGCGGCAAAGTGTGAACTTGTTTGGAACCGGAACTTTCTCTAACTGTGGAGGTCACTGGAGCTTCCCTACCTTTTCGATCAATTTTGCTGCCCCTCATCTTGGGTTTCAGATTCTCCAGGTTTTGGTGCAAGGCCTGAAGGCAGAAGAGAGAAAAGAAGGGTGCAGAGTCAACATCGGTGGAAACTGCAGCTTGGAAAAGTTCAATGCTTTGAAACAAGTGTTTTTAAAAGCCTCTGACAGTGCCGTTTGGACAGAAATCAACTGCAGGACGAGACGAGTTCAACCGTGGTGTTGATTCGTTAAGGTTGCGCGCGACGCCCAAGCCAAACCGCTTGAAAATTGCAAAGTGTATTTCCAGAATGTGAATAAGTGCGAGCGAAGCGAGCGAAACACCAGAGTAAATTCAACAAATTTAACTGATCAAGTGTTGATTTTGAGGGTTTTTTCACATTTTTGGAGACTTCAGAAATTTTGAAAATTCGTTGAATGGTGCTGAATCCAGGGAAGAATTGCAACACGCAACCAAAACGAAAGACAAAGAATTGAGGCACCCAGCCTGAAAGAAAAGCAGAGTTTCTTCTGCTCAATCTTCTGTCAAAATTTCAGTGTGTCTTGATGTCTGTTTCGCCATTTTTGAGAAAAACAAAGACAAGAGAACGCAGTTGAAGCTTTGTCAAAAAAAAGTCGAATGGAATGGAAATCGAGGCTGGGCGACTCTCACAAGTCGTTCTGGCCATGATGAGAGGTCAGTGTGATTGTTTTTTTTTCAATGTTAGCAGGAACTGCAAAAACATGGGTTTTTCTCTTTTTGAACTTTGGATAAATCGATAAAAAACACTGGAAAAAACCAGAGTCGTGAAACTTAGACAATTTTCTTGATTTAGCAGCAGATTCAGACACAGCAACACTTTTTGTTTTTTTTTCAGTTCAAATTGCCTTTGCCCGTGTGAACAGAATTGTTCTTTTGCTTTTTGTTCAATGTTTTCTCTGTTTTTTGTTGGGATGATCTCTCGGTTAAGTTGCAAGCCTTTGGAAAGAGAGGGTTACTTCTGAGACTCCATGCCTCACCACCCTTTGTCCACACACACTAACACTTTCCTGCACATTCCAACCCACTTTGCAACCACAAATGCTCACACACACACACATCCACAACACTCATGCACACTCAGAGAAAACAGCCGAAACCACAATATGCACATTCTTATGATGTCTTTAAGTTCCAATTGCAATTTTTTCCCTGTCTTTCTGGTCAATTGACAGCTTATCGGGCTGAAAACACTCACCAAAACACTTGCTGAATAATCTGTTTGTGTTTTTTTTGGTTCAGGACGGTTTCTCGACACCAAATAAAAAAACAGTGACCTTGCAGTGGTGTCTGTGTGTCTACCTTGTTTTTTTATTGTGAATGGGTGTGGTGTGTTGTGGTTTCGGCGTTTTGGCAGAGTCGTGTGTGTCATGGAGTTGTGTCATTATGTGGGTGCAAAGTGGCTTTAGTGGGTGGTATGCATTTGCGTGTATGTCGGCTGGGTTCTGCTTGGTTGCTCAAGTGTGGAAGTGTGCGGGTGGTGAAAGGTGTGTGGATTTGGAGACACAAAAAGAGGGCAAGAAATTAACTCCAAAAGGTAGGGAAGCCGAAGTGACCTCACAGTGCAAGAAAGATCGCACGCGAACAATGCAAGACTGCTTTGTCTTGAATGCCAGCTAAAGACAAGTTTAGCAAGCCAAGAACACGCGTATCGACGGCGTTTTTTGTTTTCTTAAGTGTTGATGCAAACAGTATCGAATAGAAAAAATCTTGTTTGTCTGTAGTTGATTTTAATTATTATTGACCCCAAATGGGTTCCAAAAGCAGCTCAATTCTGGGCACCGAAAACGGGCCCTAGATTTTGGATTTCCTGTGTGAACATACAAGGCCACCCAGGTTGGAGCCTCAAATTGGAACCCAAGTTTGGGAGCCATTTTTGGGCCCAGTTGCGGCGTTTTTTTCACACACGGGAAGCCAGATCTGGCTTTCACAGCTCCTCGTTGCGAGTAAAACAAATAAGCCTCTCAGTCGGTTCCAGTCTAAGTCTTGTGTCAGTCTTCCCCCAAAATTAGAACAGCAGGCAGCAAGGCGGCAAAGTGTGAACTTGTTTGGAACCGGAACTCTCTCTAACTGTGGAGGTCACTGGAGCTTCCCTACCTTTTCGATCAATTTTGCTGCCCCTCATCTTGGGTTTCAGATTCTCCAGGTTTTGGTGCAAGGCCTGAAGGCAGAAGAGGAGAAAAGAAGGGTGCAGACTCAACATCGGTGGAAACTGCAGCTTGGAAAAGTTCAATGCTTTGAAACAAGTGTTTTTAAAAGCCTCTGACAGTGCCGTTTGGACAGAAATCAACTGCAGGACGAGACGAGTTCAACCGTGGTGTTGATTCGTTAAGGTTGCGCGCGACGCCCAAGCCAAACCGCTTGAAAATTGCAAAGTGTATTTCCAGAATGTGAATAAGTGCGAGCGAAGCGAGCGAAACACCAGAGTAAATTCAACAAATTTAACTGATCAAGTGTTGATTTTGAGAGTTTTTTCACATTTTTGGAGACTTCAGAAATTTTGAAAATTCGTTGAATGGTGCTGAATCCAGGGAAGAATTGCAACACGCAACCAAAACGAAAGACAAAGAATTGAGGCACCCAGCCTGAAAGAAAAGCAGAGTTTCTTCTGCTCAATCTTCTGTCAAAATTTCAGTGTACCTTGATGTCTGTTTCGCCATTTTTGAGAAAAACAAAGACAAGAGAACGCAGTTGAAGCTTTGTCAAAAAAAGTCGAATGGAATGGAAATCGAGGCTGGGCGACTCTCACAAGTCGTTCTGGCCATGATGAGAGGTCAGTGTGATTGTTTTTTTTTCAATGTTAGCAGGAACTGCAAAAACATGGGTTTTTCTTTTTGAACTTTGGATAAATCGATAAAAAACACTGGAAAAAAACCAGAGTCGTGAAACTTAGACAATTTTCTTGATTTAGCAGCAGATTCAGACACAGCAACACTTTTTGTTTTTTTTTTTCAGTTCAAATTGCCTTTGCCCGTGTGAACAGAATTGTTCTTTTGCTTTTTGTTCAATGTTTTCTCTGTTTTTTGTTGGGATGATCTCTCGGTTAAGTTGCAAGCCTTTGGAAAGAGAGGGTTACTTCTGAGACTCCATGCCTCACCACCCTTTGTCCACACACTAACACTTTCCTGCACATTCCAACCCACTTTGCAACCACAAATGCTCACACACACACACATCCACAACACTCATGCACACTCAGAGAAAACAGGGAAGCCGAAGTGACCTCCACAGTGCAAGAAAGATCGCACGCGAACAATGCAAGACTGCTTTGTCTTGAATGCCAGCTAAAGACAAGTTTAGCAAGCCAAGAACACGCGTATCGACGGCGTTTTTTGTTTTCTTAAGTGTTGATGCAAACAGTATCGAATAGAAAAAATCTTGTTTGTCTGTAGTTGATTTTAATTATTATTGACCCCAAATGGGTTCCAAAAGCAGCTCAATTCTGGGCACCGAAAACGGGCCCTAGATTTTGGATTTCCTGTGTGAACATACAAGGCCACCCAGGTTGGAGCCTCAAATTGGAACCCAAGTTTGGGAGCCATTTTTGGGCCCAGTTGCGGCATTTTTTTCACACACGGGAAGCCAGATCTGGCTTTCACAGCTCCTCGTTGCGAGTAAAACAAATAAGCCTCTCAGTCGGTTCCAGTCTAAGTCTTGTGTCAGTCTTCCCCCAAAATTAGAACAGCAAGGCAGCAAGGCGGCAAAGTGTGAACTTGTTTGGAACCGGAACTTTCTCTAACTGTGGAGGTCACTGGAGCTTCCCTACCTTTTCGATCAATTTTGCTGCCCCTCATCTTGGGTTTCAGATTCTCCAGGTTTTGGTGCAAGGCCTGAAGGCAGAAGAGGAGAAAAGAAGGGTGCAGACTCAACATCGGTGGAAACTGCAGCTTGGAAAAGTTCAATGCTTTGAAACAAGTGTTTTTAAAAGCCTCTGACAGTGCCGTTTGGACAGAAATCAACTGCAGGACGAGACGAGTTCAACCGTGGTGTTGATTCGTTAAGGTTGCGCGCGACGCCCAAGCCAAACCGCTTGAAAATTGCAAAGTGTATTTCCAGAATGTGAATAAGTGCGAGCGAAGCGAGCGAAACACCAGAGTAAATTCAACAAATTTAACTGATCAAGTGTTGATTTTGAGGGTTTTTTCACATTTTTGGAGACTTCAGAAATTTTGAAAATTCGTTGAATGGTGCTGAATCCAGGGAAGAATTGCAACACGCAACCAAAACGAAAGACAAAGAATTGAGGCACCCAGCCTGAAAGAAAAGCAGAGTTTCTTCTGCTCAATCTTCTGTCAAAATTTCAGTGTGTCTTGATGTCTGTTTCGCCATTTTTGAGAAAAACAAAGACAAGAGAACGCAGTTGAAGCTTTGTCAAAAAAAAGTCGAATGGAATGGAAATCGAGGCTGGGCGACTCTCACAAGTCGTTCTGGCCATGATGAGAGGTCAGTGTGATTGTTTTTGTTTTTTCAATGTTAGCAGGAACTGCAAAAACATGGGTTTTTCTCTTTTTGAACTTTGGATAAATCGATAAAAAACACTGGAAAAAACCAGAGTCGTGAAACTTAGACAATTTTCTTGATTTAGCAGCAGATTCAGACACAGCAACACTTTTTGTTTTTTTTTCAGTTCAAATTGCCTTTGCCCGTGTGAACAGAATTGTTCTTTTGCTTTTTGTTCAATGTTTTCTCTGTTTTTTGTTGGGATGATCTCTCGGTTAAGTTGCAAGCCTTTGGAAAGAGAGGGTTACTTCTGAGACTCCATGCCTCACCACCCTTTGTCCACACACACTAACACTTTCCTGCACATTCCAACCCACTTTGCAACCACAAATGCTCACACACACACATCCACAACACTCATGCACACTCAGAGAAAACAGCCGAAACCACAATATGCACATTCTTATGATGTCTTTAAGTTCCAATTGCAATTTTTTCCCTGTCTTTCTGGTCAATTGACAGCTTATCGGGCTGAAAACACTCACCAAAACACTTGCTGAATAATCTGTTTGTGTTTTTTTTGGTTCAGGACGGTTTCTCGACACCAAATAAAAAAACAGTGACCTTGCAGTGGTGTCTGTGTGTCTACCTTGTTTTTTTATTGTGAATGGGTGTGGTGTGTTGTGGTTTCGGCGTTTTGGCAGAGTCGTGTGTGTCATGGAGTTGTGTCATTATGTGGGTGCAAAGTGGCTTTAGTGGGTGGTATGCATTTGCGTGTATGTCGGCTGGGTTCTGCTTGGTTGCTCAAGTGTGGAAGTGTGCGGGTGGTGAAAGGTGTGTGGATTTGGAGACACAAAAAGAGGGCAAGAAATTAACTCCAAAAGGTAGGGAAGCCGAAGTGACCTCCACAGTAATGTCTGCTGGTGTTGCTTCTTGTCACCCTCAAAGAACAAAGCCTTCGAGATCAAAAGAGCGTGCTGTATCAATTTTGCAGTTGGGGCAAAGCGTTTTTGAGAGGTTTGTGGTATGCTGGCTGAATTCTGAAAGAGTAATGTCCGCTGTTGTGTTTTTTTCTCACCCTAAGCCTGAAAGAGCGAAGCCTTCCAGATCACAAGAGCGTGCTGTATACAGTGACCGAGCAGTGTCTTCTGGTGTTGCTTTTTTGTCATCCTAAACTGAAAGAGCTCTGCTCGAGATCAAAAAACCGTGCTGTATCAAACATCGCAGTTGGGTGAGAGCGGTTTTGTCAGTTTTCTGGTATGCTGGCCGAGTTTTGAACAATGGTGTTGCTTCTTGTCATCCTAAACCTGAAAGGACAGAGCCCTCAAGATCAAAAAAACATGTTGTATCAAAAATTGCAATTGGGGCAGAGCGGTTTGACAGTGTTGTGGTATGCTGGCAGAAGTTCGAAACAGCAACGTCTGCTGGTGTTGCTTTTTTGTCATCCTAAACCTGAAAGAGCAGAGCCCTCGAGATCAAAAAACCGTGCTGCATCAAACATCGCAGTTGGGTGAGAGCGGTTTTGACAGTCTTCTGGTACGAGTTTTGAACAATGGTGTTGCTTCTTGTCATCTTAAACCTGAAATGACAGAGCCCTCAAGATCAAAAAAGCATGTTGTATCAACAGCTGCAATTGGGGCAGAGCGGTTTGACAGTGCTGTGGTATGCTGGCAGAAGTTTGAAACAGCAACGTCTGCTGGTGTTGCTTTTTGTCATCCTAAACCTGAAGGAAAAAAAACCCTCGAGATCAAAAAGCACGTGTTGTATCGACTCTTGCAGTTGGGGCACAGCGTTTTTGACAGTTTTGTGGTATGCTCGCTGAGTTTTGAAAGAATAGAAAGGGGTCGGGCTGGCCTGTACCTGAACCACCCCCAACCCCTAACCTTAAGGCTCCAAGCCGGGCAGTTTCTGGCTTAAGGCTGCAGGGTCGGGCAGTCTTTGGCTTAAGGCTGCAGAGCTGGGCAGTCTTGGGCTTAGGGCTCCAAGCTGGGCAGTCTCTGGCTTAAGACTTTGGCTTAAGGGCAGTCTTTGGTTTGAGGCTCCAGGCCGCGCAGTTTTTGGCTTAGGGCTCCAGGCCAGGCAGTCTTTGACTTAAGGTTCCAGGCCCGGGCAGTCTCTGGCGGTAAGGCGTCAGGCTTTGGCCTGTTGGTGTTGCTTTTTTTCATCCTCAACCTGAAAGGGCAGAGGGGTATTGAGAGTATTGTGGTATGCTGGCTGAATTTTGAAAGAGCAGTGTTTGCTGGTGTTGCTTTTTGTCATCCTCAACCTGAAAGAGCGAAGCCCTCGAGACCAACAAAACGTGCTGTATCAACTCTTGCAGTTGGGGAGGAACAGTTTTGCGGCATGTTGGCTGAATGTTGAAAGGGCAATACCCGCTAGTGTTGCTTCTTGTCGTCCTAGACCTGAAGGAAAAAAACCTTTAAGGATCCCAAAAACATGCTGTATTCAAGTTTTCAGTTGGGGCAGAGCGGCTTTGACAGTATTCTGGTATGCTGGGAGAACTTTGAAACAGCAACGTCTGGTGGTGTTGCTTCTTGTCATCCAAAACCTAAAGAGCAAAGCCTCCGAGATCAAAAAAATCGTGCTTTATCAATTTTAGCAGTTGGGGCAGAGGGGTTTTGACAGTATTGTGCTATGCTGGCAATTTTGAAAGAGCAGCGTCTGCTGGTGTTGCTTCTTGTCATCCTAAACCTGAAAGAGCAAAGCCCTCCAGATCAAAAGCACGTGTTGTATCAACTCTTGCAGTTGGGGCAGAGCAGTTTTGACAGTATTGTGGTATGCTGGCTGAATTTTGAAAGCGCAATACCTGCTTCTTGTCGTCCTAGACCTGAAGGAACAAAGCCTTTAAGGATCCCAAAGGGCATGATGTATTGACAGTATTGTGGTATGCTGGCAGAAGTTTGAAACATCAACGTTTGGTGGTGTTGCTTCTTGTCATCCAAAACCTAAAGAACAAAGCCTCCGAGATCAAAAAAATCGTGCTTTATCAATTTTTGCAGTTGGGGCAGAGGGGTTTTGACAGTATTGTGGTATGCTGGCAATTCTGAAAGAGCAGTGTCTGCTGGTTTTGCTTCTTTTCATCCTAAACCTGAAAGAGCAAAGCCCTCCAGATCAAAAGAACGTGTTGTATCAACTCTTGCAGTTGGGGTAGAGCAGTTTTGACAGTATTGTGGTATGCTGGCTGAATTTTGAAAGCGCAATACCTGCTTCTTGTCGTCCTAGACCTGAAGGAACAAAGCCTTTAAGGATCCCAAAGGGCATGATGTATTGACAGTATTGTGGTATGCTGGCAGAAGTTTGAAACATCAACGTTTGGTGGTGTTGCTTCTTGTCATCCAAAACCTAAAGAACAAAGCCTCCGAGATCAAAAAAAATCGTGCTTTATCAATTTTAGCAGTTGGGGCAGAGGGGTTTTGACAGTATTGTGGTATGCTGGCAATTCTGAAAGAGCAGTGTCTGCTGGTTTTGCTTCTTTTCATCCTAAACCTGAAAGAGCAAAGCCCTCCAGATCAAAAGAACGTGTTGTATCAACTCTTGCAGTTGGGGTAGAGCAGTTTTGACAGTATTGTGGTATGCTGGCTGAATTTTGAAAGCGCAATACCTGCTTCTTGTCGTCCTAGACCTGAAGGAACAAAGCCTTTAAGGATCCCAAAGGGCATGATGTATTGACAGTATTGTGGTATGCTGGCAGAAGTTTGAAACATCAACGTTTGGTGGTGTTGCTTCTTGTCATCCAAAACCTAAAGAACAAAGCCTCCGAGATCAAAAAAAATCGTGCTTTATCAATTTTTGCAGTTGGGGCAGAGGGGTTTTGACAGTATTGTGGTATGCTGGCAATTCTGAAAGAGCAGTGTCTGCTGGTTTTGCTTCTTGTCATCCTAAACCTGAAAGAGCAAAGCCCTCCAGATCAAAAGAACGTGTTGTATCAACTCTTGCAGTTGGGGTAGAGCAGTTTTGACAGTATTGTATAACCGCAACGCCTGCTTGCTGGTGTTGCTTTTTGTCATCCAAAACTCGAAAGAACAGAGATTGTGGCTTTTGCACGGTTTCGCAAGACAGAAGGCTTTGTTCCAGCCGAGGGCTTGTTCCAGCCACGTTTTCCAGCCCCTGGCTGGTTCCAGCCCAGGGCGTTTTCTAGCCTGGGGCTTCTTCCAGCTCGAGGCATTGTCCAGCAAAGGGTGTGTTCCAGGCAGAAGCTTGTGAAAAATATTCTCGGCATGTTCCGGACCTGGGTATTTTCCAGCAGCAGCCTGGTTCCAGCCCCGGGCTGTTTCCAACGAGGGGTCGTTTCCACCTCTGGGCTCGTCACCCATTTTCCTGATCGAGTGGGAAGTGGGGCACTTCTAAGGAGTAGAACTTGATGAAATTCCACCCATCCCGCCCTTGATCAATGTATATCGTCTCACGGCTGGGGGCTGATCTAGAGGATATCTTCGACCACTCACACGAGTAAGAGCTGGTCAAAGAGCCTTACGTTGTTCCTTCTGCGAGCGCAGGTCAGCTGCTCTGGAGAACCATTTTCTGAAGAAATCACTTCTCTTGACTATGACGTGGTAAGGCTGAGTTGCCAGATTCAGGATTGCCTACTTCGGCCTCAGCCTCCCCCCAGAGACAGCTGCCCGGGCTCATGCCAGAACTGAGCATTTTCTCCGAATAGGCGACGCCTGATTCCCCCAAAATCCCGCCCACTGGCGATCATTCCCACAACAAATGGAGATGTGGATGCTCGCCAGTGCATTTTCGGGGTACCATGGAAACCCCACGAGTTCGTTCAAGAAGCTGCCCTTAGAGGTTTCCAACGCATCGAGCGCCTTTGATAGCACGTACCCCAGAAAACTGTGCAATGCAGTAGCGGCCGCGGTGCACACAAACTGCGTTGCGAGGGGCATCCAGGATATACCCTCCGCTCTGCAGTCTGTGCCGGGAGACATCGCCATGGACGAGGTTACCGCCCGAGCTTTGGCCGCATAGCAAATTGATGTAGGAGAGCTCGGGCATGTTCGCGAAGGCCAGCGTCATTCGCTTCGGCCTGGATCCTCCACACACGCAGATCTGGTGGGCTGACATAGCTTAACAACAGCCTGCCATGCTTGGGCCGACCAGAGGTTGCTGACGGGGAGCTTGCGACCAACCAGGGTTTTCCGGCTTGGCTAAGGTACACACATATTGCGCAGGATAGATCCTGAAGATGCGTGACCTTGTCTTCCTGGTCTGAGTCGCCGGCGTCCTTAAAGTTGAACTCGTCATTTTCTTCTGGGAGTTCCCTTTAATGTGGCGGCTTGACTGCTGGAGTTGCTGGAGCGCCGCCGTTTGGGGGCGACAGCCAAACAAAAAGTAGGCGTTTTGACTGTCCAAAATGGAGAAAAGTAACTTCTGAGCGCCGGGCTGAAGTAGATCAAGTTTGATTACTGGCCCTAGTCCTTTGTACAAAACTGAATCAATGCCGAAGCTTCCCCAGGCCAATACTCTTGAGGGCTGCCGTCAGGCCGGCAGAGCCAGCAAAGATTTCAAGCCCGAAAAATGTGTGTAATCGTCTGGCCTCCGTGGCAGGGGCAGGCTCGCTTTGCACTGACAGCGGCAGTTAGTTGGGCCCTTTCTGCGGGCATTCGTTGTAAGAGTGCGCTCCGAGGCACTTGGAACACAAGTGAAGGCCGCCTCCATCCTTGCCTTTTGCGCATCCTCCAGGGAGGTTCCATGCGAAACAAAGCGGTCTGCCATCCGTGTTCTTGTAGTGGAGGCCCATCAGCAAACGCGGCATGTTAGGCCGCCGCTCCCATGAGCCCTTCTGGTACTTGCCCTTGCCGGCGCCCTTGCCACCCTTGCTGGTCTTACCGCCACCACCTGCGAAGCGGTCGTATGGAGTCCAGCGCTGCCAGCTTCCGGGTTGGTCCTTGCCTTTGCCGCCATTTGTCCATCTGGCGCCGATGTCCTTGCCCTTGCCTTTGCGTGCATCACCAGAACTTGCCCAAGGAGGGGCTTGCAGGGGCAGGAGGTTGAAGACCACTGTGTGGACGCCTGGAAGGGTGGACATGATGGCGTCTAGGGGTCGAGCTCCTGTTCCTGGCCTGATGTCTGTACACGTGTCTGCCATGTGGACCCATGCCGCCTTGTCGGCCCTGAGAACTTGGAAGATCTGGACTTTTTGGAACCCTCGAACAGGCTCTTTGGTCATCTTGGCAAAGAGGAAGTCTACCCACTTCTGGTGGACTGTGAACGTGATGAGATCTGCAAACTCCAGGGCCAGACCTCTTCGTCTCATGGCCTGGTACAGCAAGAACTCCGTATTGTTTTCCACGAAGATAGACTTGTCAATTTCTTTGAGCTTGATGTTGCTCCCGTCGACTTCCAGGGTTTTGTTTGCCGATTTGTTGCTGGACAACTCCTGTTCGCGAGAAGGACAGTGGCTTGGCGGAACGTAGCGGAGCTGTTTGGTCTCTGCTTGGTGAACCATGGCGTCGAGAAGGGCGTGCCCGGGCTCCATTGACTTGGATATATCCAGGCCTGGATACTTCAGC
This sequence comes from Symbiodinium natans, assembly GCA_905221605.1. Taxonomy (NCBI): domain Eukaryota; class Dinophyceae; order Suessiales; family Symbiodiniaceae; genus Symbiodinium; species Symbiodinium natans. The sequence goes on from CAJNDS010002445.1 coordinate 88,001, forward strand.
CGAAGGGCTTGGAGTCGTGAGCTGCGTTCCGCCAGAGGTACCGGTTTGACTGCGTCACTGGTCACCTCCAAGCGGTTCTTCAAGCTGGCTGTGATGAACACATGAGCTTCGAACAGGAGGTTTTTGGCCGCGGCAACCACCCCAATGTTCGGCTCGGTTCCGAGCTGGTTCGTCAGGAAGAGCCTAAATTCCTCATCATCAATCTTCTGACCTGGCTGTCCATGCGCAAAGCCGAACTTGTTGATGGTTGCCAGACCAGCCGTTTTGAGGGCTTCCACGAAAGCGTCTTTGAGGCCAAGCTCGAGGGCTCTGAAAATTCTTTCTTCAGAGCTTCTGCTCAAGCCGAAGTGTTGCTTGAAGTCAAGGATCATGAAAGCTGACATGAAAAGACAGTTACTTCCCTCAAGAAAAAGAGATCACATGCACTGTGCGACATGCAACATGCTGCAAAGAGTCGAAGCACAAGAAATGCCTAAATGACAGGAAAGGTCATTTTCCATTTTCAAGATAAAACGCTTGCTCGTCCCTCGCTGGCACGCAAAATTGCCGGCACCTGCTTCTTTCTGGCCGCTTCCAGATTCATGTTCCTGGCACGCGTCGCCCATTCTCGCAAGCTTGACTCCTGCACCTGTCCTTGTACCATGGGGAAGCCGTTTTCATCCCTTTCGTATGCAGTCTCAGGGCAGGTGGGCCTTTGATATGCCCCGCCAGCCAAAAGTGCGACCGTTGCCGCCGGGGGCACGTTGACCTGGAGGTCCGTGATGCGTTGCTCGGATTCTGGGAATTCCAACACAATAGGTAGGCCCGCTGCACGTCATGGAGGCCCATTCTGGTAAGCCTCAAACGCCAGCAGTAACCGCAAAGAACATGTTGGCGATGTACTGCGCAGTGGTAAGGAAACCATACCCCACAATATAGTTCTTAAGGGAGGCCAGGTCAAGTTGTGGCGCATTGCTGCCCAGCATTGCTCCCAGGTCAATAAATTGCAGAGAACAGAGAGCTTCAGGCACTGCGGGACAAGCGAGTCATCAACGAAGCATGCATCTGCTGAGAGAACTGTAAATCTCGAAGCGAGTAGCTTTGGAAAAAGGCCTATCTTTGCCACAACAACAAACACCAAGAAGAACTTCCCAGTTCCTCCCAGTACTTCTGAAAAGGCTTCAGAAAGCAAAATGTGAGGAACCAGGGGTGATACGCGGATTGACAGAAGTTTCTGTCGGTGCGTCTGAAACCAACTTATGCTGTCCAGATTGAACATCCACTACACTGCTGGTAATGGACGGAAGCAATCGCTGAATGGTGGGCTTTCATTGGGATTAGGAAGCATGCCGGGGCATCATCCGGCAGGTGCTTCTAAGACGATGAGCTTCCGAAAGCACCCCGCTTTTCTTGTTGAAGTCCATGTAAAGTAACTTCTTCTTTCCCTTCTCCATAAGACGGTTAACCCAGTGTTGTCGATCCGCACCAAAAGGGGAGAAGGGGAGGAAAACCGCCCTTGGGCTGTGATTGCAATTTTCCTCCTTGCGGATTTAGCGATTGCTGGCCTGGGCTGTAACCATATGGCCATGCCATTTCGTACCTTAACAACTTTGTGGGTGGCATTATCTAAGGAAAGCTTGGAAATGCTCGACCAAAGCATACGGTCTGCATTCTGCATTTCTTCAACATTGAAGCCCCAAAGCCCGGTCTTACCATAAGTCCTCAAGAAAGCAAACTTCATGAAGGTCTTCTTGTACATGCGAACACCAGATGGCGGGTCCATCATCAAAAAGCAAATTACTAAGTTCTGGCCTTGCTCTCTTGACAGGTTGTAACATTTGCTGTTCTACTGTTCTGGCACGGCGACTTGCGGACGGCGCGCAGAAGCCGAGCGTGTTGCTCGCTCTGCGGAACCTCCGCCAGCTGCCCACTTACAACAAAGCAGTCGGAATGGCAGCGGACGAAGCGCAGAGGCTCCTTGATGTGCCGGGCCCGCACCTTGAGCATGCGTCCGCCTGCACGGATGCAGTGGGCGCCCTTGTCAACCTCTACAACGCAGAGACCCCAGTCCATGCGGAGCAGGAAGTTCAGACGCCAAACCGCCGCCACGCGGACCTGGTACTTGAAGTCCAGGCCCTCTTCCTCCAATAGATAGGCCACGCGGTCCTCCGGGCTGAACCACAAAGCCCTTGCGGGGTAGATGGCCAGGTGCTTCTTAAGGTCGCCGGCCTTGTGGAAGCGCGCGTTGCACTCCATGCAGACGTGCGGGCGTATTAAGACAACACTTAACCCTTACAGCATAAAGTACAAACTTTTTTCTTACTGCGCTCTTTGCAGTGCGAGCACGGCTCTTAGAAACACCGTCATACCAGGTTACAAACAAGAAACAAAAAAAAGGTTCTTCCTGCGCCCTCAAGGCAGTGGAGCACAGGGTCCTCCGCGACCTGGTGTCAATGTTGCACATCCACTCCGCCTCGATTCGGGGGATGCGATACTGGCCTTCGAGGTCCTTGACTTCCTTGCATCGGTACACGGGCGTGCCGTCGGAATGCCTTTCGCGGACCAGGCTGTCCACAAGGCCCTGGAACTTTTTGGGCAGGTTCTGGAAGACGACGCAGTCAACGCAGTCCGTTTTGACGGCCTTCAGGACGGCACGGTTGCGAGTGCATCCCGGATTCTGAAAAAGGCGACGTACTCCAAGGCCATCACGAAGTCGTGCACAGGCCGGCAGCTTCGGTTGGACAACAACTGGGTCACGTGGATGTGATCCCAGTGCATTCCACCCGCGGCGTCCAGGAACAGCTTCCGGTGCTGGCACCCGGACCCGTCGAACTGGTGGTTGCTGGTGCGCATGTTTCAAGAAGAAATTGCCCACTCGGCTTACTTAGAAAAGGCAGAAGGTCTGGAACCGACACACGGCTGTGCCTGTACAAACTGCAGACAAGCGTGTGGCCTGGCGGGTTGGAGTTTCTTCAATTGATCGGGTCAAATCCACTTTAGAACAAAGACTGTGGTTCTGCGTGCAGAGACTGTCTGGGAACAGGGACCCCAGAGACGTTGATTCTTCGCAATTTTCATTTGAGCACCGCTTGAAAGCAGTGTATGCCGCAATGGCCCACATGCGACCTTCGTGTGGCTTGACTTTGTGGAACGGGCGCGCGTCAAAGAATACTGTGCCCAGTACGATTGCATAATTTGGCATGCCAATCATGTTCCCTCGCGGTGGAGTTCTGTGTAGGGTTCAGAATCACTGCGAGAAAAGTCAATTTTTATTTGAAAAGCGATCTTGCAAGAAATGATTTACTGCGACACATGCTTTTATGGCGGATGCTTTTGAGGACCAACAATCCAGCACGTTAACCAGATTTTGCTTAGAAGGATTTTGCATGACAGCTTTACAGGCAGCTAGCAGCTGGGCGGGTAAGTCTTGCTTTAGGCTTAGCGCTTTCTAACCTGGCTAAGCGACGCAGCCGCTTTTGTGTGATTTGTGCAACCCTCCAGTTTCCCTTATGTGCACTTGAGTTGTCTGCTGTAAGTGTGAAGAATAGGTACGAGAACATGTCACGCAGTGCAGTTTTGTTTTGGCTTGGTGAAACCTTGCTTTGAGGTTGACGTTGAAGTTGATCAAATCAGCTTGCAGCCGACTTGCCTAAAGACCGTCGTCCCGCGAAGCTCGCGCGGCTCGGGCATAGGTCATGTCCGGCCGGTCCGGGAATTCCCGCCGTGCCAGCTGGTGCAGCTTCCGCACATCGCGGACAAAGAAGTCTGCGGCCAGCTGCCGGAATAGGTTCACGTTCTCCACGTCCATTTTCTATCACGAGCGCTTCTTGCCCTTCTTCTCAAGAGCCTCCACGCGAGCCTGGAGCCCCTGGCAGACCCCGCAAAACACAGCACATGCGGTTATAGTCGAGCGTAACGAGCTCCCCGAGCTCTTCGTCCTCGTTGGCGATGAAACCCAACGCACGCTTCTGGCTCCCCTCGGTCCGCCGGTACCACTTGGGTGCCACGGCGTCGAAGAGCTGCTGCAGCTCCTCGAGCCCCGCGGGCTCAACGCTGTGCTTCAGCTTCTCGTCCGAGAGATTTTGGAACCCATAATTCACGATCACTTCCCCATCGTTGGCCCCGCCCGTGTTCGATTCCACGATGAGGTTGGCCGGCCCGGTCGCCGCCGTGCGCAGGAAGATGGCCTGGTCCTGGGCGTAGAGCTGCACGCCCCCCAGGAGCCGCGCGTTGCCCGCAGTCGCGAGGTTCAGCACCTCCGCTGTGACGTTGCCGCTGTTGACGGTGGACACAACCTGCAAATCCCCCTGTGCCCGGACCCCCGTGCTGCCGCCAATGAGCTCCAGGTAGGCCGGGCTCGAAACGATGCCGTTGTCGGCCCGAATCGCACTGGCGGTGTAGAGCACGGAGTTGAGGTAGGTGCCCTGCGTGCCGCCCGTGAGGGTCAAATAATCGTCGGTGGCTCGGGCCCGCACCGTAGGCGCCCGCAGCTCCGTGGACAGCTCCACGCTCCCTGAGGTCAGCGTGATCTCCTCACCGTGGCCCCCGCCGTCCGCCAGGAAGTCGTGGATGTGCCTGTTCAGCCAGCACTCCTCCGGCTTCAGGAGGCTGTAGAGGTACGAGCAACGGTTGTAGTAGCTAATGTCCTCGATGCGAGTTCCATTAGCGAAGACCTCGATGCGGTCGATGAGGCAGCTGGGGTCCGGCGAGGCGAGCTGCAGTGTGGCCGTGCCGGAGTTGTTGCGCACCGTGAAGCCCAGCTTGACGGACTCTCCATCGACGAAGTCCATTCCTGACGTCAGCGGGATTCGACACACGCGGCTCGTGGTCGGCGTGAAGACGCTCAGCGAGCTTGGGTAGTACTGCACGTCTTTTTGACTCTGCACGTAATTGACGTTGCTCGACTGGAGCTTGTAGTCGAGGCTCTGAACCAACTCATCATTGACTGCAGCAGTCACCTGTGGCTCCCGAACCTGAAAGTGCTGCTCTGCCCCGAACTCCTGCATGCCGTTGAGCGTCTGGATGTCGGGCGCGGAGCTGGGGCGGGAGGCGTCCGTGTCGGTGCCTCCTCCTCCTCCGCCCCAGCCCAAAAGGTGCTGCCACCATTCCCCCGTGGAGCGCCCACGCGGTGCCCACGAGCGCGGCGGCCCCGAGGCCTCCTGCAGCAGCTCCCATACCCGCAGCGGTGCCCAAAGCAGCCTCGCCGAACAGTGCCAGCGCACTGGGGCCCTCCGCTGCCGCTGCTGCTTCTGCGGCCCCCGCGACCATTTCTGTGGTGGAAGCGAAGCCCTCCGTGGCCTCGGCCTCGGCCACCTGCTCGCTCATGAACTGTTCAATGTCTCGGGCTGCAGCCCTTTCCACTTCCTGCGCGCGCTGCCCCGCGCGCTCCAGCAATGGCTCCACTTCGCTGGGCCTGCCGATGATCTGTGGCGGGGCCACTTCGTCTGGTGGGGGTGCAAGGCCCTCGGGTGTGCGCGGGATGCGCAGGTTCCGGTCGATCCAATTGCGCCCCCTGCGCGCGGCGTTGTAAAGGTCCTGTCCGTGGTTCGCGATGGCAGATGCAGAGCCCGCCAGTCCCGTCGCAGCTCCCGCCGCGGCTTCGGCCTGCTGCAGTCGGCTCAAGAAGCTTGGCGGTGCTGGGGGCTCCAGCCTGGGTCCACAGCCCCAAAATCAGACTCGCTGTCCAGGTCGAAGGGCCGTGTCGACGGGGGAAGGGCACGCCATCGTAACCTTCCCGGTCGTCCTCGAAGGCCGCCGCGGGATCCACGTTTGTGTGGGGCAGCGGGGCCGGCTGAGGTTCGCTGCTCTGCGGGTAGTCGTCCAGCCAGAAGTGACTGGAAGTCAGGATGGACGCATTGCGGTTCGGGAGATTGATCGGCAAGGGCTCGCCCTCAGCTATGTAGCCCAGGACTTGCCCGTAGAAGGGCCTGACGCGGAAACCGTGCGCGCGCCGCTCCTCCATCTTTACATCAAGCCGCCGTAAACCCCAGAGTCGCTAGTGTTCCGCCCAGCGGCCACGTCCCGCGCCACGCGGCGGACGCCCGCTCGCTCTGCGGGGGCCCACCTCAACTGGGGAATCCTCTTGTTAACGGCGTCGACGGCGCGCCCGACTTCATCCGTATAGGCCTCGCCCTCCTGGCGCTGCCGCCGGTTGGCCAACCACTCGTTGAAGGCCCGAGCATCGATCAATTGCTGCTGCCGCTTGTAGAGCAGCGGCGTCAAGTTGTAGCTGGGATACTGCTTGTGAAACGCCCGCAGCATTGCGGCCTCGTTGCGCCGCTCGGGGAAGGGCATCATCTCTTTTTACAAGTCCATTGTGTTTGCGAGTAGGAGCTCGTGGAAGCGGTCGGCGCGGGAGAGCTGCCGAGCGCGGCGAGCCTCCGAGGGCGTCATACGCACGGGTTGGGGCTCTGGCGGGGCCTCTTGTGCTCGCTCCTGGTGGGGCTCTTGCTGTGGCTCCGGTGCCGGCAGCTCAGCATGCTTCGGAAGCTCCGCCACGGCCACAGTCGGGGGCGGCTTCGCCTTGTTCTTTGAACCTGGGGGTCGACCTCGCCGCTTGGGGCGGGGCGCTTCTTCAGCAGCCTCGGTCGGCGGCTCGGCCACCGCGGCAGGCTCGGCAGGCTCGGGAGGCTCGGCCACCACCGGCTGCGCGGGAGGCTCGGCCACGGGAGGCTCGGCGGCCACCACCGGCTGCGCAGGAGCGGGTGCATCCTGCTCAGCCATTTAAATAAGATTTTTTTTATCGTTCGGTGTCGAGGAAAACCACGAAGGAAATGCTGGTGCCCCTGGTGTTGACGATGTTGCCCTGGTAGTCGGTGAGCTTGAAGCGCAAGTGACGCAAGGTTATGGGCCCGTGCAGCTGAACCCAGTGCCCCTCCGACGTCTCGGTCTCCATAACATGTCCCACGCCTTTCGAAACGACGATTTTGCCAGCGGGCCCACCGTTGTCTCCCCGTTGGCAAGCGTGGGGCAGCGCAGGTAGAGCTCCGAGAACGGATTCATCGTCACAAAGACGAGGCGCTGCACGGAGCCCGTGAGGTAGCTGGGGCCCAGGAGATGGTTGATGGACAGGGGCTTGCTGGGCGAGGCGCCCGGCGGGTAGGGGGCCGTGCCGGGGAAGCGCTGCCGGAGGATGAGGCGCACGCCATCCCAGGTAACGTCCAATTCGTTCGTTTCCGCGGTGTAGCTGGCGGAAGCGAAGTTGCTGCTGATCCACGCAGCCAGTCGCGGGCCCGTGTACGCGCCCACCGGGAGCTCCGCGTAGTGCAGAGTGCCGGCCACCGTGTCCTCCCAGTACAAGAACGTCCCGCGGTCCGTGCTCAGGAAGGCGTCGGCAACGCGGACCTTGTACACCGCAAGTTTGGCGCCGGATTGAATGTGCACACTCTCACCGATGTCGAAGGAGAAGCTGCTGTCCGTGCCCTCCGCGCGGAGGCGCGAGTCCACGTAGATACTCGTCATGCCCTTTTTAGAACGGCGCCTGAAAAACCGGGTGGGGCGCACCGAGAACTCGCTGGCGTTGGAGCCGTCGGAGGTTTGCCGGGGCCTCTCCGGCGGGGGCCAGTGGCTGGGGTCGTAGATGCCCTGCGTGCTGGTGCAGCACCTTATGTTGCTGCACTCACTTTCGCAAATCGGGCCTCCCCCCAACAACTTGGCCGCCATCTGGCTCAGGAGCGTCCCCATTTAGCAAGAACTTCCGGTCGAAGCGCACCCAAAACATGTCTTCCTTGGGTGCGCGGAGGTTCACGAACCAGAAGCTGTAGGGCTCTCTGGTGGCTTCCTCGTGCATGGCGTAGAGGGTTTCTTTCTCGGGAGCATGGCGCTCAGCTCCTCCACCAAGGCGTCCAGCTCCAGTTGGTTTCGCAACCGGAAGACGCAGTAGAACATGACGTTCACGCGCACGGCGGAGCTCATGAGCCGAAGCTTCTGGGTGGACACCCAGGTGTTGATGCAAAAATGTCTGCCCCTGATGAACAGGGTGTCCAAAACGCCATCTCCCATCTTGCGATGCACCGCAGGATTATCGGCATGGTCATCTAGAACGATCAAAACCTGGTACAGCTTCTTGAGGCCCAGCTCCTTGGATTTCTGGGTGATGCGCTTCTGGTCGGCGATGATCTTCCGCAGCGCCCCCTCGTCCCAATCCTCCCACCAGCACTGCTCTCGGTCGGTGTTGACCCCCAGCTCGTCCCGGATGTAATCCTTGACAGGCTGCCAGGCAGAGTCGACCTCCACCGAGGGCGAGAAGATATAGATGCGCTCGAAGCAGCTCCGGTATTGCTCCAAAATCATGCTCACCAAGAGCACCGTCTTTCCGGAAGCAGACGGAGCACACAAGATTCCGTTGGCGGGGGGCTTGCAGACCACGGGGTCAGGCGGTTGCTTGACGGTGTACTCAGGCGTCTTGAACAGACGAACCTTCCCCATTTACCCCAAGCGTCACGCTCGCGGCGATCTCGTCGCAAAGTGCGGGCGGGATGGAGTAAAGTTGGTCCCGCGAGTTGCTCCCCTCTCGTCCTTTGGTCGGTCCTCGCTGCACGGCCTCTGGGTGGCGAGTTCCTTGGAAGGCTCGACAGGGACCCTGAGAGGGCGTCCAGGGCAGGTTGTGCCAGATGGCCGTGGGCTTCTTGTAGCGGAAACCGTACGTTACCTTGTCCCAGTGGAGGCCCTGCATGTAGGGGCGGGTTTTCAGGCACCCGGTGCTCGGGTTTTCGATGGCCCGCCACCGAGGCTTGAGGTAGTCTATGACCTCCAGGGTCTTGAGCACCAGGGCATCTCCGAGCGGCAGGTTGCGGGAGCGCTTCTTGAGTGCGATGCTGAACTCGGTGCAGCAGGGCGAGGCCCACGCTGCGTCGAAGTGCCCAGGCTCGAAGGCTTTGTAGTCCCATTGCAGGATGTCGGGGCAGATGGTTGGGCTGGCTTTGGGTTGCTGTCAAGACTCGTTACCTCCCAGCCATGGGCCTCGAAGGCACGTCCGACCGACCCCGTGCCGCTGAACAGCTCCAGGAGTCTCATTTGTTGAAGGAAAAGAAAAGGCCCAGTGGCCGGCATTTTTTTTCTTGTCGTGAAAAAAGAAGGAGCGATGGAGCCCAAAACGCTACTCAAGCTCGGTGAGCTTACGACCAACCAGCGTGGCGGCAAGTTCTTCCCGGTGTGCGCGGAGGCCTGGCGGTCCCACGAGTGGCTGCGCATCTTGTGGCACCCCAGCCCCTACGGCAGCGAGACGGAAGCCCGGCGACTCCCCCTGTGTCTCGAGCAGAACGAGGCTGCCAAGGCAGACCTGCAGGCGATCGAGAAGGACATCAAGGGCCAGCTGACCCTCCACGACTCTAAAATCTTCGGCCGCTACCTCACCGCGTCGGACGTGGAGGGTCGCTTCGTGTCCTGCCTCAAGACCTCCTCCCGCGGGAACAGCTTCATCAAGCTCAAGGTCGATTTGTCCCGAGTCCACTTCTGGGACGCTGACCAGCAGCCGCTGGAGGATCCTGGTGACCTGGCCGGTCGGGAATGCAAGGTGCGCGCAGATTTGCGTTGATGGAAGTGACGGACCTGCAGCTGAGAGAGGCCGAAGCCCCGGCCTTTCAGTGTCCGTTCTAGAGCACGCTCAGGACCCACATAGAGGTGCTTGAGGGTGACGTGCGGGCTCTCGGTGTCGCGTAGGAAGACCCGCCCTTCGAGCGTCAGGCCTTGACACGAGGCGTAGGTGATGGCGTGGCGCAGCCGGGTGTGTTTCAGGAGGGCGGCGTGGGTGAAGGAGTCGCCGCCGTCCAAGACGATCTTCTCGGGGCCCACTTCTGCCACACGCATGTAGATGCCTTTGGTCACGCGGCCGCCGACGCCGATGAGCTTCAGGCCGGGCCAGACCCGCATGGTCTGCGGCATGTTGGTGGTCGTCGGGCCGGTGCCGGTGTACTCGATCGTCACAGCTTCCGGCGCGGCCAGGCGACGGTTGTCCCGCGCGTTGATCGTGATGCGGTGGGCGTGGGAGATGACCAGGCTGACATCGGGCTGGCCTTGCCGTGGAAACCTTTCCCGGGAGGGACTGCTCCCAGGGCTCGTCGACCCGGAGCCACCGGAGGAAGTCGAAGATGCCCGGGTCGCTCCTCATGTTCTCGGTGAGCTCGTGGTGCCAGCCGTCGGTGAGGTCGTGGAGCAGCTGGGAGTGCTTGAGCTCCCGCTGCACCGGGTGCCCGCGAAGTTGTCCCGGAAGTCGCCGAGCAGCAGGAACTTGACTTTGCGGTTCATGGAGACGCAGGCGACATCGTTCCACAGCCCGGTGTCGAGCTGCGTGATTTCCTCCGCCACCAGCCAGTCGATGTTGCAGTAGCCGTTCCGGACGGTGCTCCGCACCCAATGGTCGGCCGTCTCCGCCTGCATTCCAAAGTTCTGCACGGAGGAGTGGGTCTTCGTGATGATCTTCACCTTGTACCCTTCTTCCCGGAGGGCGGTCACGATCTGGCGTGCCAGGTGGGTCTTCCCGGTGCCCGGGTAGCCGGTCAGCAGCAGGCTCCCGCCCTCGAGGCAGTGGAGCACAGGGTCCTCCGCGACCTTCCAGGTGTCAATGTTGCACATGCACTCCGCCTCGATTCGGGGGATCCGATACTGGCCTTCGAGGCCCTTGACCTCCTCGCATCGGTACACGGGCGTGCCGTCGGGGTGCCTTTCCCGCACCAAGCCATCCACGAGGCCCTGGAACTTTTTGGGCAGGTCCTGGAAGACGACGCAGTCCGTTTTGACGGCCTTCAGGTACCTCGACGGCACGGTTGCGAGTGCATCCCGGATTCTGGAGACGGCGACGTACTCCGAGGCCATCACGAAGTCGTGCACAGGCCGGCAGCTCCGGTTGGACAACAACTGGGTCACGTAGATGTGATCCCAGTGCATCCCACCCGCGGCGTCCAGAAACAGCTCCCGGTGCTGGCACCCGGAGCCGTCGAACTGGTGGTTGCTGGTGCGCATGGTGTAGATGAGGCAGAGCCCGATGAGGGCATTCACCGACAGCTTCGCGTAGTGCTCCTCTCCCTCCGGCCAAGCCGCCTCCATTTTCTGCAGGGCCTGAGCCACGGACTCCTGGTCCACGTGCGCCGTGGCGTCCAGGCTGTGCACGAAGTCGCGCCAGGTGGCAAGGCCTTTGTCCAGCATGTAGGCCATCCAGGCCTGCAGCACATCCAGATCTTCGTGGAAGGCGGAGATGACGCAGTCCTCGCCGCCCCGCACCCTCAGCCACAGGCACCGCCACTCGCTCATGCTTCGCATGACCACCTTCGGCAGTGCCCCTCGGCCAGGAGCTCCCTCCGGACCTGCTCCAGGTCTTCAGTGTAGAAAAGACCGCTGGCGACCTCGCCCTCCCACTCCCGCCAATCCTTGAACTCGGGCGTTTCGCCTGGCTTCCTCTCGCCCCGGTACCTGGCCCGCTCCCCGATCGGCTCGCACTTCGCGACGGGGCGGATTTGTAGAAGAAGGCGTGGCCGTTCCAGCTCGTGAAGGCCACGGCCCGCTGCTCCTTGACGGTAGGCTCGTACTTGTCCAGCAGGCGGCCCTGGCAGTCCACGTAGAACATCGCGGCCTGGCGCCAAAGGCAGAATTCCCGGATCTCTCGGGGGGTGATGCCCTCCCGCCACGTTTTTTTGGTGCAGATTGCGTCGAAGTCCGAAAGCACCTCCTGCAGCGGCAGCCGCATCAGCTCCGCGAGCTGCCGAGGGACGCAAAGCTTGTCCGGCCGCTGTTCGATTTCGTCGCCGCAGTACAGCTGGTAGGAGACGTCCCGCAGAGCCCCCAGGGGCTGATCCAGGACGGTCTCCACCACCACCCGGTCGTCTACGACCTGCATGGCCTGCTGGCTGAAGGTCCACTCCCTCGTCGCATCCAGGTAGTAGCTCTCGTCGGACAGCTCCCAAATAATGTCGTTCGGCTCGGGGTTCCCGAGCTGCGCGAGCGCGGACGCCTTGAGATTCCGGGCCGCTTGGGCATCCGAGAGCCCCTCGCTCTGCCGGGGCAGTGTGACGTTGAGGTCCGTGACGGGCAGGCGCTTCGTGCGCTCGTAGGGCATGTCGCGGTTCCTGCCGTTTCGCCGGATGCCGCGGATGATGACGGGCACGTGCACCACCCAGTCCACCCACTTGTCCTTGAAGAAGCTCTTCCCGAGCTTGGTCAAGTGGTAGTTCCCGTTGGGTTGGAGGCTGCGGAGCAGCTTTTTGGCGCCGCCCCGGAGCATGATGTAATCGTTAGGGCCCTCGCGGATGAGGGGTTGGTTGCGGTCGTACTGCCGGCTGGGGGGCGGCCGGTCGATCAGTTGGTAGTAGTACTGGCCGGCCCTCGTGAGCTCGCCGTTCGGGCGGCTGAGCATCGCGTAGCGGAGGTGGTGGTGTGTCAAAGGAAGGGTTTCTGAGCCTGCCGCCGAGGTCCTCGCCCTGACCCCGGCCTCGGCTGCAATTCTAATCGCTTCTCGTTGTTGAGCCCAGCTCATGACTTTTGAAAACCCCGGCCGGAAAAAAGGTCGTCGCCCGAGCGGGCGTAGGGATAATCCCCGAACTCTCTCTGTGCAGCCGGGGCACTTTGCTCTGCCTGCAAGACTTTTGCGATCGCCGGCGTGACCGCCAAGCGACGCGCAGCCGGCAACAGAGGGAAGCAGCCCTCCAAAGTTTGAGGCTCCGCCTGGGCCACAAGGTCACGGACCTGGTGCTTGAATACACGAAGCCCCTGCGCGAAGGAGGCAAGCGACGGGTCCTGTGCCTTTTGGCCAGAATCGCGAACATGACCGAACACGAGCAGTGTGAAAAAATCACGAGGGCTTTCAGTGACGCATGGCAGCGGCCTAGAACCTCGTCACTGCTCCAGGGCAAGCAGGCCTAAAAATCACTGCTCTAGGGCGAGCAGGCTGCCTTAAACTCCCGAAACCCAAAGCGTTGGCATTTTTGTTTTGCATGTTCTTGCTGGATTTTCGCATGATTTTGGCATGACTTTGCTTGATTTCCGCATAATTTTGTGGCATGTTTTTTTTTTGTGTTTTTTCTGCGCATTTTTTGCTAGAGTGCTTGGGCCGAGCTCGCTCCTCGAAGCGCCAGCAATCGGCAACATACCGTGCTAGTCCTAATCATATGCCAACTAGAGACCTTCCTTCAGCACCTGTGGTCGCAACAGCAGCAGGCAAAGCCAGCAACACTTCTAAGGCAGCAGACACACACAGGGTCCTGACACAGGGCCGAACGCCGGGCGCACAGAGGTTCAGGAGGTGTTTGGGAAGGTGTTTGGGGGGTTCTGAGGCTGCGAGGTCTGGAAGTGTTGTGCGTCGCTGTGCTGCAAGGCTTCAGGGTTTAGGGTTGGCAGGTGTGAGGCAGTGAGGTCGCCTGAGTGCCCGGGAATTTCGGGCCCCCCTCCTGTGATCAGGTGCTCCTCGTCTCCACTGCTGGCAGCCGGGCTCCGCAGAGGCTTCAGGGTCGGTAGGGTTTCGGGTTGCAGGCTATTCTGGGCTCCGATGCAGTGAGGTTTAGTTCGTTTGTGCTCAACAATGCCCTACCCAGAAATTGGAAGTATATCACTTTTTGAGACACTTCTGGAAAGTCTTCTGGGACCTGTTATCGCGTTGCAACTGCATTGTGACCGTTTTGTGTTGTGACCGCGTTGTGACCACGTTGTGTTGTGACCACGTCCGCGTTGTGTCCGCGTAGGGCGCGTTGTGACCGTTGTGACCGCGTTGTGTCCGCGTTGTGCGTTGTGACCGCGTTGTGCGTTGTGACCGCGTTGTGCGTTGTGACCGCGTAGTGTTGTGACCGCGTTGTAACCGCGTTGTTAACCGCGTTGTAACCGCGTTGTAACCGCGTTGTTCTTCGTCGTCTTCGACATCTTCGAGCAGAGGCAGGGCTGTCTCGAATATGTGGAGGGCCTGGAGGGCTCAGATTGCGTCAGGAATCGACGATTTTCGTGAATTATGGGCTCGGGGAGACGGAAGGAGTGGTGAATTGGTGAATTCTGGGCCCGGGCAGGAGGCGGTGAATTGGTGAATTTTGGGAGGTCCGGGAAGGCGGTGAACCGGTGAATTGGTGAATTCTGGGCCCCGGGCAGGAGGCGGTGAATTGGTGAATTCTGGGAGGGTCGTGGGCACAGCCAGGCAAGGTGAATTGGTGAATTCTGGGCCCGGGCGAGATGGTGAATTGGTGAATTCTGGGCCCGGGGGAGGCGGTGAATTGGTGAATTCTGGGAGGCCGGGACAGAGGTGAACTGGTGGAATCTGGTACGTGTTTGAATGTTTTTGAGGCTGGTAGAGGCAGGTAGGTGGGTTAGTAGGGGATTAGGGCCCGAAGGAGGGGAGTTCACATCACGGATGCTGCCACTCACCGGTTCACCGATTCACCAATTCACCGCGGGTGCCGCCGCTCACCGATTCACCAATTCACCAGTTCACCGCGGATGCCGCTGCTCACCGATTCACCGATTCACCACACGGGAGGCCGCCGCGCACAAATTCACCAATTCACCGTTTCATTGCGGGCGCCGCCGCTCACCGATTCACCAATTCACCGTGGGCGCCGCTCACCGATTCACCAATTCACCCATTCATCGCCGTCGCCGCTGCGCACCGATTCACCAATCACCGATTCCCATGTGAGTCTTGGCCGTTCACGAGCAATCCTGACACTTGCTGAGCACGTTCTTGCTTGTGCAGGTCTTAGGATTTAGGGTTTAAGGTTTAGGGTTTTAGGGCTTAAGGTGTAGGGTTAGGGTTTATAGGGTTTAGGGCCTGCGCGTACGGGTTTGAGAACTAGGTAGAGGGCGTGACCCCAAAAAGTCTTTTCAGGTTTGGATCTTTGGCTTCAAATGAACTGTATACAGATCGCGAACATCAGTGCTCACGAGGGGTTAGGGTCACGGGGGTCAAGGGAGTCATGGGGGTGAGTGGAGTCATGGCAGCAAGGGGGTCACGGGGGTCATCGGGGGCACGGGGGTCACGGTGGTCACGGGGTCACATTACGGAGGTCACAGCGTCATGGAGGGTCACGCGGGCCACGGGGGTCACGGGGTTTGTGGCAGTCACCGAAAAAAGGTCACGTGGGTCACGGTCACAGGGTCACGATCATGGCGTCACGGGAGTCACGGGGGTCACGCGGGTGACAGCGGTATCACGGAAGTCAATGGTCAAGGGGTGATTGTCGACAAAGCACTCTCACAGCTTTGTTTGCCGCAACAAACGCCTGCCCAGGTCGAAGAAGATGCGCATTGACGGCAGGGCCGATCTGTGACGTTCCGCTGGGCAAGCATGTCTGAGCCGAGGCCTCTGCATGCTGACACGGTGTGCGAAGAGTGTCACTGACATGCGCAGGATAACGTTCTATTGCCCGTCAGTCAACTGACTCGATTCGTCGAGTGTTACTGCTCCAGCGGACAGCTAGGACCTACAGGCGCCATGGTACGCGTTGCAGCGGCATCGCGCAAGAAGAAGCCACGTTTGCTTTCGCTGCTGGCAGTGTCCTGGGCGTGCTTGCCATAGCCTCAGACACACACACACACACACACACAAATGCACACAAACCAGACCTCCCAGTCAGCTGTATATGTTCCCGAGCATCAGGCAGACAGCGCAGCCGTTGTGGGCTTTGGTTGGGCCAATTGTGAGGCCGGGATTGTGACAGGTGAGATGGAGCCTGTCAGACTGCTGAGCGAGGTCCGCTCCCTGGGCGTTTTTTTCTGGCGGTCCACGCGAAAATGTGAAACCTAGGCTTGGGAATATTTTTGGGCGTTTTCTGGCGAGACCGACCCTCTGAGAAAATGCGAAGGGCATGTTTTTGGGCGTTTTCTTTTCGGGCGAGACCCCCCGGCAAAAATGTGAAACCTAGGCTTGGGCATTTTTTTGGGCGTTTTCTGGCGAGACTGAATCAGGAATCCCGCGGAAATGTGAAACCTAGGCTGGGCGTGTTTAAGGAAGTTGCATGTTGGCTTGATTTTGCCCGGGATCCCGGGCCCTCTTGTGGCCAGGTGCTCATCGCGATCTTCGTCTTCGACATCTTCAAGCATATCGACAGGCAGGGTTTAGGGTGTGGTGTATGCTTTTTGGGTTTCGGTGGATTGCAAGATGAGCGCTTTTGTAAGGCGGCCTTCGCGTGACAGGAGTGCCTTGTGCTGCCTTCCGCCCCTCGTAAGCTGGAGTGTTGTGCGCCACCGCTCCTCTCCCGGAACCCCGGGCCCTGCTCCTGTGGCCAGGTCCTCATCGTCAACTTCGTCCTCTTCGAGTGTCTCCTCGCCGAGCTCTTCAGGAGGCACGGCAAGCCGCCCGTAGCACTGGAAGGGCGACAGGGCTCCGAGAGCGCGGAGTGAGTGTCATTTCCCGGACAGCGCAGGCTTCGGAGCCTTCGGAAAGTGAGGACGACGAAGATAAGGCCAGGTTTGTTTGTCCATTCCGTGTGTTTTGGATTTTGCATCGAAAGCTGCTCGGCGGGATGTCGAGGAGCAGGCTGCCTCTGCGCAGACCGCCGACCCGGTCGAAGATGCCCCCAAGGCCTCCGAGCGTGTTGTTGGTTTGCGCTTCTGCTGTTTGAAGATCCCATTGCAGACTGTGGCCTTTGCCCCTGCTGGTGCAGGACGAGCAGCTGCAGAAGACAGCTCTGAAGAACGAGGCTCCGGCCAAATCCCGAAAGCAGACATGTTCGGCAAACACGGCAGGAAAATCACGGGAAAGCAGCCCTGCACCCGGCAGGATTTGGACCAACGAGTCCGAAGACTGGCCATTGGTGAGATGGAAACAGCACAGCAAGCTGTCAAAACCCTGACAGCGGCTGTCCAAACCCTGACAGCGTTGTGGCTTGAAGAACGTCAAGCCGGACCCAGCGACGAGGCCAATGCGCTCAAGAAGGAGCTCGAGGAGGCCAAGAAGGAGCTCGAGGAGGCCAAGAAGGAGCTCAGGGATGCCGAGCAGAAGTACGAGCGACCTGGGTTCTTAGTGCTTTTTGGCACGCGGACCTTGCCGAGCACTGGGGTTCCGGCAAGACGAGTGCAGGCCCGGGGGCTTCTGCGTGGGCATATTGCCTAGCACTCCTGCATGTCCGGGGCTCTTGGTCGTCGTGGGTTTTTCGTGCGGTCCACCGTTGTTGCTTTTTGGGGTGCCGCTTTCCTCTCAAGATCTCCTTGTGGTTAAGCTGTCTCCACTGTGTTGGCTTCTAGCAGTTCGGGGGGAGCGGGAGGGGCTTTCTGAGCAGAGGGCTCTTGGCTGCTTCAGGTTCACGCGCATGAGGCTCAGGTTACTATATCTGTGTTTGTGTGCTTGGCCACCCTGCTGTCGCAGCATCGTCGGTGTTGTTGTCTTTCGTGATTTGTTGGCGTCGCGAAGGGCCTGCACTTCCAGCAGCATAACCGTCGAGGGCCAAAGACCTCCAGCTGTGCGGGCTGTTGTTCAGAGTTTGCTTGTGCTCAGTTTGCGGCGATCTGACCAAACACATTTTTTCTTCTATGTTCATGCTCACTCAATGCGAAGCGACAGCTCCGGCCGCAGCGGGCAACAAGGCGGGTGTCCATACAATTTTAGATTGAGGTCTTCGGCGAGGCTAGGCGGACGTTGGGAGCAGTCACGTCCTTTAACAAGGGGTTTTCCAGCTTCTTGGAGGTGGCACTGCTGAGTGGCAATGAGGCTGCGTTTGTTTTTGGTGTTTGTGTGCAGGCAGGATCTACTCTTCTGAAGGACTTTGTCGGCGAGCTTCCCGATCTTGACCAACGCTTCTTGGATGGACGCATCAACAACAAAGAAGATCGTTCGTTCTTGGAGAGGGAGACAGTTGTGGACCAGGTTTTGGCTGAGATGAACAAGACGACCGAGACAAAAGGGTTGTATAAGCCTAGGCTCGTTGCTCTTTGGAGCCCTAGGGGCACGGGCAAGACATCGCTAGTTCGACACCTCGCGCAAAGCAAGCAGTATGCCGACAGCCGCAGATGTGGACGGCTGCTGGTGTTCGATGCACTTGAGCTAGAGCAACACTTGAGCACGGATGCTGACACGCTGGTGTCGGCCATCATCATTTGGCATCTTCTGCAGATCTTCCACGACTACACTGTGGAAGTTGCGCCGGGGCAAAACGTCGTTTTTGAGCGCAGGGACTTTGGTCCTGTGTTGCAGCTTCTGGAGCAGAGCCGCTCGACTCCAACCCCATCAGGTGACAGCGTTCTGTCGTGGATTGCGTCCTGTTGTAAGAGCAAACGCGATGTGTTCGAACAGTGGCTGTCAATTACCGAACAAACATTAGCGGCGCCAAAAGACTGCCCTCGTCTGTTTTTCTTGGATCAGGCAGAACTCCTTGCGAGCGAAAGCAAGGGACGGAGCAGCCAGGGAGGACAAAAGTCAACGCTTACGGACATTTTTTCAAGGCTTCCCCAGCAGATGGCCTGCTTCTGTACAGGCACACTGAACCTGATAAAGGATCGCCCGGCCAAACAGTACACAAAGCTTGTCGTCTGTGGCTTAGCAGCGCTTGCACCACTGTCTCGAGACGCTGCTGACCTGGCCATGAAACACTGGAACGGGACGCAGTATGAGGAGAATGTGCTCAACCAAATTGTGCTTTTCTCGGGTGGAGTTCCTCGACTGTTGCGGTATGCTTCCGAGACGAGCGGAGTCTTGAGGTCAACCGCACAAGCGGCGCTGAATGAAATGTCGTGGTGCCTCGAGGAGTCGTATGGGTCTGCCGGACGTTTTTTTTCTGACCCAGACATTGCTTCATCACTGGTTCTTTGCTCGGCCGTTCGGTGGCCGACAGCAGATACCGGTCTTTATAGTACTGTGCCTGGAACATCTACAGCATGGTCGGAGATTTTCAATGCAGGAGCGGCATTTCCAGCTAACAACTCAGTACTGGTTCCACGGGTTTGGTGGTGTTCTGACAAAGTGGTCCGCCAGCAGCTTGAGGATGCGTTGAAGGCCTTGAACATCTGTCTGGATCGTCTCCTGCCAGATTCCTTGCAGTTGGTATCGCAAAACAGCCAGGGGAGCCTTGCGAGGGGAAAGCCGTGGGAAGAGCTGGTTGCACATTCCCTAGCGGCACGGTTCCGCCTTTATTGCATGCAACGCAAATGTACCGGCAACAACACCTGGGCTCCCTTCCTGGAGATCTATCCGACAGACAACGCACATTTGCAAATGGTGTTGGAACCATTTGAGGTTTGCTGGAGGAATGGGGTATCGTACCCACAGAGTGAAGCTAGTGTCTCAGACGCTGCTGGACATGCTATTATGTGCAATGTTCCGTTTCGGAATGCTCACCATGACTTGTTGATTCCCGTGAAGCGGGTGAAGTGTGGTACGTGTGAGTACATTGCAGCCCAGTGTCGGTATGGAGTCAAGAAAACTGCAAAGGACCTGAACGACACATGCCAAGACAAGGCTAGAAAGCCGAAGAAAAATGAAACCCGAGATACCCTTCCGGACATGCCAAACGTGCTTCTCCAAATATGTCCCGAGACTGAAGGTGCTCAGCCGTTTGAGGCAGGTACTTCGTGGGCAAAACGCCAAGGCGAATACAGATACAGTCTCATGAGTTGCAAAAGCATACTCGCGCAACTGGATGTGCTGCGCCTTCTGTGACAAAAAGATGCTTGGGTTTGTTGTGTCTCATGTCTACATATGTCACTTGTTCCGTAATGCCTTGCAGGAGAACAGAACGCTTAACATGTGGTTGAGGCATGCAGCAATACGCTGACCGAAACGGCAATGTGCCATGTGCCCTGTGCCTGACGCACTAAATCTGCATTCGATGCCAGGTCTCATTGACCGCAGTGACATTCCGACGCGTTTCTACGTCAGGTGCTCGGTGTTTCTTCCCATCCCCCAGTCCAGCTGTAAACTTCATGCGTGATTGCGCAGATTGTTGCATGTCAGCAGTCAATCATTTCAGTGTTGCTTTCACTAGTACCGCTTGTATCCAGATGTTATGCACTAGTCACTAGGCCCTGTTCCTTTAGCGCGCGGACCTTGAAGAGCAGTGGGGTTCCGGCAAGACGAGTGCAGGCCGGGGGCTTCTGCGTGGGCATGTTGCCTTTGGCTTGTGGCACTCCTGCATGTCCGGGGCTCTTGGTCGACGTGGGTTCTTCGTGCGGTCCACCGTTGTTGCTTTTTGGGGTCTGCTTCCCTCAGGATCTCCTTGTGGTTAAGCTGTCTCCACTGTGTTGGCTTGCAGCAGTTCGGGGAGCGGGAGGGGCTTTCGGAGCAGAGGGCTCTTGGCTGCTTCAGTTTCACGCAAATCTGGTTGCACCTCGTGTTTTACCGGGTGTTGGTGCTGGCAGTGCGACTCGAGGTGAGGCTCAGGTTACCATATTCTTTTTGTGTTGTGATTTGTTGGGGTCGGGCACGGCGAGCCCCACGGTCGGGGCCAAGCAGGCCGCAGTTTAGTTATGACGACAGGTGGTTCCTGCGTAGGTACCAGGGAGGTTCTTGTCCAGTTCGGCTTTGGCTTCGGTAGCTGTTCTTATTGCTTGGTTTGATAACTTGCAGAGGGCGTTGTGTCAGCTTGAACAGGACTGGTGCGGCAGGCTGCTCCAGAAGAAGCTTACGTTCGGGCCAGGCACACCGCTACTTTCCACAATCGGAGCCGATTTGGACATTGCGGGAAGGAAGACCTGCTGAAAAACATACGGGCCGAAATTCGGCAGCTGCATGATAAAAAGGGGTGCGGCCCGGACAAGCAAAATCATCCCTTGTTCGTTGCCTTCGCCGGCCCCGGCCAAGGCAAGTCCCGACTGCTCAAAGAGTTCCCGGGCCCGGTGGAGGAGTGTCTCAGAAATCTCGCGAACCGCAGGTTCGATGAGCCGCTCCCTTTTCTCCTCAGCTGCGAGAACGGCATGGGGCCTGGGGACTGGGCCACAGAGGAGCTCAACGCCCGGCGCTTCGTGGCCTGCCGCATGCTCTGGCGCCCTTCTACCAAGTGATACAGGAGGTCTGCCGCCTCGTGAACCAGGACACTTCCCCATTCGTTGTGGCGTGCGTGACAGCTGCAGGCAGGCCTTGGGAGTGATAGCTTGCTGACACTGGCATCACGGACACGAATCCTGCGTCGAGCGCATTCTGTGTTCCCTGCTAAGCACTGCAATTGTGCAGAAGTTGAGTTTGCTTGGGTTTTTGGAAGAACATTGTAGCGTAGTGTAGATTGTTGGAGGCTGCGAGGATAATTAATTATTCCTGACTTCAATCCTTGATGCAGTGCTTTTTATAGCCGAACAGTCTGCTCTGAACACCTTCAAAACTGCTGCTCAGCTCGTCTGAGTCCTCGTCCGGGCCCACACTTCCGGGGGGGTTCGAGGTCCAGAGAGACCTCCACCAGCGTTTTGCAGAGCTGTGCGAGTGCAAGCTTGCAGTGTAGGTGCCAGCTAATCTGCAGCATGTATTTGAGCAGAACCTTCCGATCACGGAAAACACCGAGATCCAGGCTACTGATCAGCCCGGGCGTGCACTTTTTTGCTTGGGGGTTGTTGCTTTACTTGACGAAAAGCTTGTGCTCCACATGCTCCACGACAGTTGGCCGATGCATTTGCTTTCCACTGCTGTTCGAAAAGTTTGCTGCTAGCAGGATTTAGCTTGCAACAGTTGATTGGACCGTCGCACTGACACGACAACGCAGCACTCATCGTTGGAATATCGCTCTGTCCGCTCGAGTCTGCAGCACTCATCAGTGCGTTGCAAGTCCGGTTCGCGTCTGCAAGCATCGGTGAAGTTTCGGCTAGTCTTTTGGAATCTTTCTGGAATCTTTCTAGTCTTTGCGGAGTCTTATAGAGACTTTGTGAAAAAATCGCGATCTTTTGAAGTCTTTGTATCCCTCGAGTCCAGCACTCATCGCACGATTGACGGTTGTGGCGCTTTCCGAGTCGAACCTTATAAGGACGACCCACCCAGAGCTGCAGTGGAAGTCCAACCTTCAAACCTCTGCCCCGCCAGACCGCGCGACGGCCCAAAAGATTTTGCGCGCATTTAACGGGCACTTTTGACCCTTCTAAAAGCCAGCCCGAAGCCCTCAAGACCGCGTTTTGGAACGAGTTACCGCCAAATCAGGGAGGAAGGACTTGCCCCCACAACCAAACAGCCAGAGGCCACGCCACAACAGAGGCCAGTTTGGAAACACAGATACAAGAGAGAGTGAAAGTACGTTATGTCCGAGCGGGTTTGACAGAGCCATCCGATCTTGCCTAGACAGCTTCGGAACCTCGAGGCCGCTTCGCTCGACAATTCCTTTGAGGGCTCTTCAACGCTTTTCTCGTCGTACATACTCCTGATGTCTGGTGTCGTCAAGGATGCTTTCACCGTAGATATGCCCCATCCGAAGGATGTAAAGACCAACTTCACATACTCTGGCTTCAAGCATGATCTGTCGTCCATCCCAACGGATCAGGCGGCCGAGGAATTCCATCTGCCCATCTTCGATCAGCCTTCCTGTCACTTTCACTTTCAAGACTGAACTTAAGGCTTCGTGGACATACTCGAACCCCTTTTCGGTGTGGGCAATATGAGCAAAGCATCCACGTAGGCTAACATGATGATGTACTCCCATCCGGATTCAAGGTTGACCCATCCGCTGAAAAGCGTCGGTTCAAGCGGACTCGCTTTCAGGCCTAGGGCAGAAACGATCTTATTCAGATGACGCTGCCAGTTAAGGCTAGCGGAACGCAAGCCGTACAACGCTTTCTCCAGTATCAGGTACGCGGTTTCGCCGCTCTCGAGCGCGAACGTCCTGGAAGCTCGATGATGGTTGGTTCGACCACCTGCGCAACTGCGAACCTGTTGCGCGTGTGCGCTGCATACTGAGACAAAAGGTCGAAAACATCTGCACGCTCAGCATCCAAAACAGCTCACGCAACTCAAAAAGCTCATGTGTTGCCAATGCCTTTCAGGGTCTGAATGGCTCGTTCTGCTGGTGCATGTCTTTCGGGCGCAAAACTATCCTCAGTACCCTCATAAAGATCCGCGAGGCTTGCTGCAATGTTCTTTGTGAGTCCTTCTGCGTCAGACATAAAAGCGGCTGCTTTGCACCAAAATGCCTGATCCAGAGCTGTAGGTGCTCTGCTGTAGTCGCGGTACTCTCCCTTCAGGTTTAGACGATGAATGCCAGTTTGGGGTAAAAACACTGGTCGATTTGAAATTCTCTCGGGTTCAGATCAGTACGTCTACGGGCAGGTGTGTTACCTCTCGTGCGCTGGCAATGTTTACTGTTCAGACATGTACGGAAACATGACCCTGCATGATGCTGAAGCTCTGCATGTTTGCTACGCACAGTATCGCCGCCTACATCTTCTCAAAAGTATGATTGTGATTGGGCTCATTCGGTTCTTTTCCATCTTGAAGCAAAGCTGCAAAAGTAGGCACAGGTACTTGGGCGAATTGGAAGGCTCTTCAACTGTTGCCTAAACCCTCCGCAGAGGCCCAGCAAGTATTACGCCTCTTAAATAGCTACCCAAAGGCCAAGCAAGTATTTGGCCTCTTAAATTGCTGCCAAAACCCTCCACAGAGGGGGGGGCTTGGTTGCGGCTTCAGGGGGGAACTTTTGGGGGGGCTTTAAGGGCGCTTAAAAAGAGGGGAGAGGGGCTTAAAGGGGGGCCTTTAAGCCCCTTAAAACGGGGCCTTCAAGGGGGGGTTTAAGGGGGCTTTAAGGGGGGCTTAAAGGGTTTTAAAGGGGGGCTAAAAAAAAGGGGGGCTTGAAAGGGGGGCTTAAAGGGGGGTGCTTCAAGGGGGCTTAAAGGGGACTTTAAGGGGGGGGGGCTTCAGGGGGGGCTTAAGGGGGGCTTAAGGGGGGGCTTAAGGGGGGGGCTTAGGGGGGGCTTAGGGGGGGGGCTTAAGGGGGGGCTTAAGGCCAAGGGGGCTTAAGGGCTTTGACCCTTTGCCCCCCCCCCCCCCAGGGACCCCCCTTTGCAGGGACCCCTTTGAAGGGGGGCTTAAGGAGGGCTTAAAGCGGGGCTTAAGCCCCCCTTTGCCCAAAGGGGGGGGGGGCCCATTCTTCTTGTAATTTAGTATATTAAAGGGAGTGAATGACAAGTGAGCACGCAATAAGATCTTTGTACGCGTGCTATTCATTCATGCGGGCTTATATTCGCCCGTCCCTTTAATAATAATATACGGTGTCACGCGTGAATAGACAAAAGGGCTTATTATGAAGAGATCTCTATTTTCAAGCCCTTTTGCACGCACACTGTACTACTTCTATAGGTTGTTCATGATCACCCGGGAAAGTACGCGCAATATTAATATTAAAACGAAGGTAAAGCATGCACGCTTCGTATTAATATTAATGTTGTGGCCTTTTTCCCCCTTAATAATACAGTACGGGCGTATAAGGGCGAAAAGACCATTATGACGCCCGTAATATATTAATTAAGGGCCCTTTCATGCTGTGTTAAAAGCCCCTCTAAAAGACTTATATTAGAATGGGGCTTTTACCTACAGCATTAAAGGGGGAAAAGGACACCCAAAAGACCATAAAATTAGTATATTCGTGCGTGAACTTACAATATACTATTTTATTGGACTTTTGGAGAAGTGAACGAAAGAAGAGAGTTCACGCACCTGCCCCAGAATCCCTCTTTGAACCTGTAATCCAGTTCATGAATGATGGATTCTCAAGGGTTAACCGCTCTCTCCCTGTCACACCTTGAGACCTTACATCTGGGCCGTTAACCTCTAACTCTAGTACTAATGAGCTCTAGACCTTGGAACCGCCCCTAGAAACCGTACCATCACGAGTCTTTCTTTTCTACGTGACAGGAACTCTCTTGACAAGGAACCCACCCTCGGGACTCAGCGAATCAGTTCTAGAAGCGTCCATCACCAGGTTTAGAGTGAACTAACCGAGCTCTCTTCATCCTTGTAACCGCACCCCTGTCCCCTCTCTCGCCCATTAAAGACCCCTTAATAATACTATTATAAGCTCGCGCGTGAATAGTATTATAAAAGGGGGCTTATGGGCTAGAATGGGGCTTTTCCAGAGTTCTCTATTCATTCGCTTGGTTTTCATGCGTCCTTTCACTCCTAGCTCCTCGTTGCGAGTAAAACAAATAAGCCTCTCAGTCGGTTCCAGTATAAGTCTTGTGTCAGTCTTCCCCCAAAATTAGAACAGCAGGCAGCAAGGCGGCAAAGTGTGAACTTCTTTGGAACCGGAACTTTCTCTAACTGTGCGAGAAAGATCGCACGCGAACAATGCAAGACTGCTTTGTCTTGAATGCCAGCTAAAGACAAGTTTAGCAAGCCAAGAACACGCGTATCGACGGCGTTTTTTTGTTTTCTTAAGTGTTGATGCAAACAGTATCGAATAGAAAAATCTTGTTTGTCTGTGAGTTGATTTCAATCATTATTGAACTCAAATGGGTTCCAAAAAGCAGCTCAATTCCGGGCACCGAAAACGGGCCCAGATTTTGGATTTCCTGTGTGAACATACAAGGCCACCCAGGTTGGAGCCTCAAATTGGAACCCAAGTTTAGGAGCCATTTTTGGGCCCAGTTGCGGCGTTTTTTTCACACACGGGAAGCCAGATCTGGCTTTCACAGCTCCTCGTTGCGAGTAAAACAAATAAGCCTCTCAGTCGGTTCCAGTCTAAGTCTTGTGTCAGTCTTCCCCCAAAATTAGAACAGCAGGCAGCAAGGCGGCAAAGTGTGAACTTGTTTGGAACCGGAACTTTCTCTAACTGTGGAGGTCACTGGAGCTTCCCTACCTTTTCGATCAATTTTGCTGCTTCTCATCTTGGGTTTCAGATTCTCCAGGTTTTGGTGCAAGGCCTGATGGCAGAAGAGGAGAAAAGAAGGGTGCAGAGTCAACATCGGTGGAAACTGCAGCTTGGAAAAGTTCAATGCTTTGAAACAAGTGTTTTTAAAAGCCTCTGACAGTGCCGTTTGGGCAGAAATCAACTGCAGGACGAGACGAGTTCAACCGTGGTGTTGATTCGTTTGCGCGCGACGCCCAAGCCAAACCACTTGAGAATTGCAAAGTGTATTACCAGAATGTGAATAAGTGCGAGCGAAGCGAGCGAAACACCAGAGTAAATTCAACAAATTTAACTGATCAAGTGTTGATTTCGAGGGTTTTTTTCTTCATTTTCGGAGACTTTAGAAATTTTGAAAATTTGTTGAATGGTGCTGAATCCAGGGAAGAATTGCAACACGCCAAAACGAAAGACAAAGCATTGAGGGCACCCAGCCTGAAAGAAAGCAGAGTTTCTTCTGCTCAATCTTCTGTCAAATTTCAGTGTGCCTTGAATTTCTGTTTGGCCATTTTGGAAAATCAAAGACAAGAGAACGCAATCGAAGCTTTGTCAAAAAAAGTCGAAAGGAATGGAAATCGAGGCTGGGCGACTCTCAAGTCGTTCTGGTCATGATGAGAGGTCAGTGTGATTGTTTTTTTTCAATGTCAGCAAGAACTGCAAAAATATTGGTTTTTCGTTTTTGAACTTTGGAGAAATCGAGAAAACACTGGAAAGAAGCCAGAGTCGTGAAACTTAGACAATTTTCTTCAGATTTAGCAGCAGATTCATACACAGCAACACTTTTTGTTTTTTTTCAGTTCAAATTGCCTTCGCCCGTCTAAAAACAATTTTTCTCTTTTGCTTTTGTTCAATGTTTTCTTTGTTTTTTGTCGGGATGATCTCTCGGCTGAGTTGCAAGCTTCAGAAAGAGAGAGTGAGAAAAGCCCTGAACCAAAACACAAACAGATCGTTCAGCAAGTGTTTTGGTGAGTGCTGTCAGCCCGGTAAGCTGTCGATTGACCAGAAAGACAATGAAAAAAATTTGCAATCGGAACTTAAAGATATCCATAAGAATGTGCGTTTTGTGGTTTCGGCTGTTTTTCTGAGTGTGCATGTGCAAGAGTGTTGTGGATGTGTGTGTGTGAGTTTGTGGTTGCAAAGTGGGTTGGTTTGCGGGTGCAAGTGTGTGTGTGTGTGGGTAAAGGGTGGTAAGGCATGGAGTCTCAGAAGTGACACCAAAAAAAACAGTGACCTTGCAGTGGTGTCTGTGTGTGTTTACCTCGTTTTTTCATTGTGAATGGGTGTGCTGTGTTGTGGTTTCGGCGTTTTGGCAGAGGGTCGTGTGTGTCATGGAGTGTGGTGTGTCATTGTGTGGGTGCAAAGTGGCTTTAGTGGGTGGTGTGCGTTTGCGTGCATGTCGGCTGGGTTCTGTGGCTGTTCAAGTGTGGAAGTGTGCGGGTGGTGAAAGGTGTGTGTGGATTTGGAGACACAAAAAGAGGGCAAGAAATCAACCCCAAAAGGTAGGGAAGCCGAAGTGACCTCCACAGTGACTGATCAGAACAGGGCTGAACCCCCTGCTACTGGAGACTGTTGGTTACTTTCCTTCCGGTTTGTGCCCAAATATGCTGCAGCGATATCGGCCGATCTCACCTGGCGTGCCTTGAAACATGGAGGTGCCATTCAACCACCTGGAACTCCTGGAACCCTAGCTACTGGAGTTTGGCAACATTCAGATGCGGGTTGTTAGGATCCAAGGTTCTGATTGTTTCCAACGAACTACCCTTTGTCCTGGAGGCAGAACAGGATCGCCCTTGCGCAGGTCCCTTTGTTTACAAGTTCGCTGAGGATGGAAGCCATGGCAATGAGGCGAACAGCAAGGAAGCTTGGACTCTGATTGTCCGTTGCTCGCATCTTGGAACCTTTATGATTAGATTTCCCTAAACCCTTCTCACATATAGCCTGCGCGGGCCACGGTCGCCAAGGTTGGTTGCCCTCCACGTAGAAGAAGTGCCCGCATCCAGGTAACATCATCACCAGCCAGCGAGTTGGGGTGTAGCCAAGGGTAGCCGAGGGGACGAGACCAAGAAAGGCAACATTCCTCGTCCACCGTGGCCTGAAACCAGTGGTGTGTTCGACCAGCAATGAGTGGCGGGGCCACCAAGATGCTCGTGCGGAATTCGGCAGCAATGTAGGAACGACAGCTATGGCGAGGTCGCGTGGCAATGGGGCAGGGGAGACCGTCCGGTGGTAGTTCAGAATTCGATATTCGCCGTCCACTCTGCGCTTTAAACGCGTTCCCGTCACCACTGGCCGTGCCATTGGCGAAGTGCATGTGCCTTCCTTCCGATCTACGAAGTCTGCAAGGCTGACGGCAACTGGGCTGAGCTTTCAAACATCCCTTGAGACTTGGTTGCTACACGAGGTTTGAAAAAATAGTTGTGTTTGGCCACCGCAAGTTCTCTCCAAAGGAAATAGCTTTACTGTCAAAGTCCTTTGCCTGAAAAGCCTTGTCAATCCACTCGACGTGCCCATGTCAGAGTCTCTTAGCGATGCAAGTGTGCCAGTTGACTGACCTGAAGTCGCTGAAGCTGGGATTTGGGATTCGAAGCTGAGAGTTGACCAGCCGAAATGGAGATTATGGACGGAGGCCGCAGCGCTGCTGCAGTCATCAAGCAAGCAGATTTGACCGCGCATGCCAGGGGACATTTGCTCATTGAGCAACTGTCACGCCTTTCCAGACCGGACGTTCTGTGCGTCGGAAGAGCTTTTCCGCTGCCAGGTGCCCACCTTCAGAGAGGAGCCACAGATAGGGGTGTCTCCAAACGCTTTCTGCAAGAGTGAAGTTGCAGACGAAGGCGAGCAACACTCAAACACCACAGTTGGTCTGCTTAAAACCTGGGGTGGCCTGATATTACGGCACGCGCCAACGTATCGTTCCGCCGTCCTCCCATTGGAGGGGCTTTTTGATGTGCCACAAGCCACGGCACACAGCGAGCATTGCTGATGGTTCACGGCAGCTCTTCCGAGTCACGCCAAAGCCTGCTTCGAAGCCACATGCAATTGAGGATGCTGAGCCACAAGTAAGGGACTGGCGCTTTGCGGAACTGCACACTACTGACCTAGCTGTTTTGCGAGAAGTGGACGTTTGCATTCCTTTTCGACTGCCTGGAAACGGCTGGTGGCACCCTCAACCATGCGGGGGCCCAATCATGTCCGCCGAGAATGGCACGACGCTGCTACGGCGCGCTGGGCCGCTTGCAAAGGGCTTGCCAGGTCGAGACATCCCACCAAGCAAAGTCTTAACATATTGCCATCGAAACCCTCAAGAGCCAGCCCTCTGCTCTCAAAGTGATAACTTCCTTCCCTTACAAGCATAAGGGCGACGGAGTAATTCACTACCAGCAAGTAGATGCTTCCGCTAGAACGCTGTGGTATCGAATGTGCCAATTCCCAAGAGCATCCCTCCTTGGGGAGCGGAAGCGGAGAATTTGCTGGGAATTGCGGGAAACACGACACTGGATCCTGACGGGGTTGTGGTGGAACCACGCTTTCGAGTGGGAGCCGAGACATCTGGACAGGCACGACAGGCGAACAACAGCTGGATGGCTCCTGACAATTTGGGCACCCGCCCCCCCGAGATTGCTTCTGCAAGAATGCAAACATTCAATGTGATATGAGCTGCGGAGGGCGATGGAAGTAGCCTCTTGGCTACTCTTGGATAGCCCCACTGGCTGATCACCGCGGGGCAGGAAGATTCAGTGGGGCGAACACCTGATCCCTCACTGACTGGTCACGGTGCGTGCTTCTACGTTGCACTGTGCTGGTTTTCTGCCTTGATCGACACTGCCTGGAGAGCCGGGCTGGAGTGGCGTCTTGCAAATGACTCTTAAAGGAGCTACCTTGGCACCTTTTGGCTGTGGGCATCATTGGCTGATCACCATGGTCAGTCGGCTGTGGCTACTTACGGAAGACCCCACTGGCTGATCACCATGGGGCAAATTTGGCCTACCCTCCCTGTGGGAGGGGTAGGCCCCGATGGAGTATTGCATCATGCCTCGGTTGCCGCAACAGTCAAACTTCGGCCGATGCAACCGTTCGCGTAGGCTCACACCGCCCGTTCTTGGAATGTCGGCATTGGTAGCTGCGAGTATGTGACTATCCAACTTGCAGGTTGCCAACTTATTCAGATGATTGCGTGATGGTGGTTTTGTTCTCTGGCACACAATCGCATTTTGCGATTCCCCCAAACGACTTGGGACTACATCGACGAGCTTGGGTACTGAGCGCGTGGGGCTTTTCTTAGTTGTTTCGCCGCCTTCTTCTGGTTTGTCGGTTGGTTGTTGCGTGGCTGCTTTGGTTGGTTGGGTGGTTTCTTCGTTCTTGGTTGTGTTGCTTTTTTCTGGCGATCTGTTTCACACCTAGTTGAGAAACCCACAAGAACGGCCTACTGTGCTACCGATGTAGTAAAGAGGCGCCCGCTTTAAAAAAAGAAGAGAGTCCGCCTTGGCAAGATGAGCTTCCCGAGGTCTGGCCGATCTGACCTGACGTGCCCTTTGAGACATTGTGGAACCCCAGCCACTGGAGTTTGGCAGCATTAGGGTTCGGGGGGTTGGACACCTCTCCACTCCTACAGCCCTGGGGTCCGATGATATGCAGCGTTTGGTGTCAACCTCACAAAACCCGTCCTGGGGTACCGGGCGGAAAGGACCTCCCTAGTGGTGGTCCAGTCACCTTCGCCCAGAGTTTCTTGCCGGGAGGGAAGCCCTCTATATGACTAGGCGATCAGGTCCATGTGTGTAGACTCCCAGGAGTCCAAGCACGACCCTCTTTTCTGGGCTGAAGCTTGCAAGTCTTCCCTGGCAGGTTTCCTCTAGCAAGAGGTATCTCCCCTCATAGGTTTGAGGTTGGTAGGGATTCGTTTGCCCTGGAATAAGGCATTTGGAGAGTTTGATAGGGTGATAGTTGACGGGTCCAACTACTTGGACCCGGAGCGAAAGCGGTAGAGTATCCTGTCATACTCTACGGATCCCGGGCAGTTGTTCCTGACTGCCATCCCACTAGTGTGGTTGAGTCCCCGGGACCCCGCCTCAGGCAGGCCTTGGGCTGTACAGAGCTTCTTGTGAACCCAGTCAGTAAGAGCGAGAACGCTGTGGGCGTCCTGGGCTACCCTCGCTTACCTGGATAAGTAGCCAAAGGTCGGACGTGATGAAGAAGAACTGAGTGACAGTCTTTCTCACATGACCTTCTCCTCAAGATGAGGTTTTGGCTTCCCGTTAGTCGGCCAGTACAAAGATCTGGTCTTGACTCCCCCTAGGAGGTAGTGGCTAGCTAGCTGCTAAGCCGACCTAAGTTGTTGGCAGTACAGAAGCTGTCTTACAGTGGCATGTCTGTGCAAGAGCATGTGTTTTTGTGCATAGCTTTGTTTTGGCATGGCAAGAACTTGTTTTGGCATGGCATGACGTTTGGTTCAGTTCCCAGTGATGAGTTTGGAGAGCACTGAGCTTGCTGTGCAAAGCCTTGAAGCAGTGCGTGTGAAGCTCTGAGGGACAGACTTTTGCAGTTACTCACTCCGTGTGCGTGCCCACGTCGTACCGTTACGTGTGCGTTGGGAACCTGACTGAGGCATGGTGAGTGCATGCTGATGGTTTTGAGACAGACTTGAAGTCCTGAAGCATTCCCCAAAGGTTTTGCATGTTTCTTTTGCTTTCCTCCTTTGTGTAGCAAAGTTGAGATGGAATTTGTAAGCCTTGAGACCTGAGCTTTTGGAGAGAGCTTTCTGCTGACATTAGGCAGTCCAGCTGAACACCACGGTGTTTGGCTCAAGTGCGACTTGCAAAAAGAACTGCGCGAGTGCTCTGCTTTTCACACAGGCGCGTGGCTTCGGAATTTCGTGTCAGACATGTGCTGCCACAGTTTCGGTCGGTTTCGTTCCTAGTTATCTGTTCTGTTTTGCTGAAGGTACCTCTGCAACTTTGCAGAAAACCAGACGCTGGACTATGCAGCCGTCAAGCAGGTGGGGGGAGGCAAGCGTGGCAAGCCGCAGCCCGGCCAAACAATGGACTTCAATGGACAAAGTATATGAGAATGGAAAGCTCCCGACCTCCAGTTTTTGTTTTTGTCCAAGGCTCATCACCTGCGACAAGTGTGTGGATGCTTTTCCAGCAGTGCAGTACTGCGCCCAGTGCGTGCGCAGGCACCAGAGCAACACAAAGGACAGTGCCTCTGACAATTGCCTTTGCCTTTCCGTCCTACTACGCAGCCCTTTCTAGTACCCCCTCTACAGATCGATTCGGCGTGTGGTGAACATCATCTAACCCGGAAAAGCCGCTTGTGGAAGTTGGCTGTCGTTCCAGATCTTGGATGTGAAGACAGCCGTGCATGGGCTGGGTTGTAATTTACAATGTCGAATCTGACTTGAGGTCCTTATTGCAGAGCGCAAACTTTGAATAACTGCTATGTAGGAAAGTCAAACGTGTCTCTCTATGTGTCGTTTATTTGGATAAGACATATTGCGCAAGAATCGGCTGCGGCAGGCTCTGTGCCGAGTGCTCGGAGCACCGCCGGCGCTCCAAGGCTTCGGCCGCGCACATGCTGACAGCGCTCGAGGCAGAGAGCTTTAGCAGAGGGGGGTTGTGTTCTTGTGCTTTTGTGCTTTTATTTTGTGCTTTTGTGCTTTTGTGCTTTATATGGTGTGGAATCTCTTTCTGCGTTCTCTTCCATCTGCCAGATGCTGGCCCTCAAAGACCTGCAAAAGCAGCAAGAGCACTCCCTCCACCGAGCTGCAATGCGCGCCTGTCGCTAGCCCATCTGTGATGCTAGCACCTCTAGCCTGTTTTGCTCACATAGGCACTGGCCATCCGCACCGCAAGCTGGAGTTCTTCTGCGAGGCGCGCCAGCGAAAGACCAAGAACCCTACGGGTGGGACCTGGGGTTTAACACACCCTTCCCGTGTCTCTGTTCCATGGGTGCTGCTTTGGGCAAGTTGGCTGGAATTTAACAGGCAGGCGGACATACTTTCCCTTTTGTTTTGGGCTACTTCACTTTGCGCTTTGGGCAACACACACTGCAGACCTAACCTGCGTTGGAAAGAAGAAGCAAGCAATCTACGGGTAGGACCCAGAGTCGAAAAACGCTTCACCCTTACCATTTTTTTTGCAATGTCCAAACAAAAGTTGCCTCCATGCACGTGGGCCTCATGGGTGGCCTTCTGGAGGTGTGCAAAATGCACCGAAACGGTGCACAAGGCTGGACTTGGAAAACTTACCTTGGCGGGTTCTGCTAAGGTCATCTGCAGTTTTGACCTGCGCCTCTTGCAAATAAAAGTAAAGTCACGGCTGTGCCCAATGCTGATTTCTTACACGCGCCCCTGCACGCTTTTTATGGTGGCTTTTGGGCTTCAAAAGGTTGCCTCTTTCAAGGTCTAGCCCTTCTTTGAAGTTGGCCACTCCAGGGAAAAAACTGCAGATGGCAATAGACCGGCCCACTGTGCTGCTGATGTGGTAAAGAGGCGCCTGCTTAAAAAAAAAAAACGAATCTGCACTGAACATTTCTGGCAAACAAGGCTTTCTTCCAGCTGATGGGCGCCTCCAGAAGGGTAAGGCCAAATCGGGCAAGCACATCAGCTTCCAAAGCGCTGATTTTCAAGCCTATTCCAAGCAGCTGCCAAGGCCAGCATCCGTTGGATGCATGCTTAAAGAAATTCGACACCAATTGAAAGAACGCAGAACTGCTTGACAGCCTGCAAAAGGGTAATAGAAATTTACCGGTGGCAAAAAAGAAGTGATGGCATCGCCTAGGCAAGTTCAACGTTGTTCAGAACTACTTTCAAGCCTGCCAACCCCAAAGACCTTACAAGGCGCTGCCCTCTTACTTCAAAGCCACCTAAAAACAGTTGAAGTCCGCCCCACTGCCTTTTTTACATCCTGTATGCCAACGTTGTGTGCCATTTCGGTGCCCGTTTTTTCGCCAATTAGTGGCAGAGCGTCAAGTATTACGTTGACAGGGTGCCGATGGGGTGCGTTCAGTTGCTGGGTGAGATGGAGCGTTGCGGCTTCAGAAAAGGTCTAGTGCATCCAGACGGTGTTCCGCAACGCCTGGGCTCTGTGGGGCGCCACATACAACCTTGCGGCCCTTGACAAGAACGCAAGATCTGGACGGCTATCGCAGACCTTGTCTCTCAATCTTTGTCGTTGGATGATGCCTTAAGGAAGGTGCTGTGATGCTTGCGCCTGTCTCCTGTGCCGAATGATGTGGGCTTTGGTTCTCTTCACGTCTTGAACCTTGGCAGAAGCTCGACAGAAGTCGGGCTTCCAGCCTCTTTGCATGGCCTGGGCTTCATGATTGCAAACATTCCCGGAGCGTTTCTTCTACCATGTCTTGCGCCAAGTACACTCTGCTGCTGGCCTGTGCACGTGTCCTGGGTTCCGCCGGCATCTCCTTAATGAAGGACATTAAGATGCTGATTCTCTCGCAATGTCTACTGGGCTTGGCAAACTTGCCAGAAGTGCTCGCACAACTTTTTGCTCCGGCACTTCCCCCGAGCGGGCTTTGTGATCAGCATTATTGGAACTCTTACCACATGGCCCCAGCAGCTGGACCACCCCTTGGCTCCCTCCTGCGCAAGCCTTTGGCATTCGTGCGGTGTTTCTTGCGCAGCTGGCTTGCGGCAGCCCTTGCAACTCTTAGGGTCAGAAGCGGGCCGTGGCGCCTTGCACGCCTCGGAGCTTACAGCAGGTGGGATTGGAATTGGAAAGAGTCAGAGTTGCGCAAATTTGTTAGCCCGTCACCAGTACCCAAACTTACAGAGCCATCTTCTTTTGGGGTCATTTGCTGTTTTGTTTGTGCTCTGCCTCATATCTTACAGGTGCCATTGGGGTTATTTAGGTTCTGCGATGCGTGCGCGAGACTATTGCAGAGGCATGTGAATGTTGCCAAACGGAACTGGTGCCGGTGTAAGACCAGGCTCACGCGTTTAGTTTCGGCATTTCCCTCACTTGTGGACGGTGGAATTCTTAAAAAAGTAGTATTGTCTTTTCCGGTCATTTTCCTTCTTCTGCTTTTCGAGCACCGACGGGTAAAGTAGCCCAGCGTTGCGTTGCCCGACTGGGGCCTCTTCGATGCCACCAACTGACCAGGGGTAGATTTGAACATGTTTTATCTTTGGCGGGCGTGACCTCTGGGGGGGTAACCTTTTCGGGAAGAGGGTTTCTTTAGGGTCAACCCTGTTCACCTGAAAGGTTACCACCCCAGAGGTCACGCCCAGCTCTTCTTTCATTACCCTTAATCCGATTATGTCCAATCCTTAATTGCAAAGCCATAAAGATCCACCCCAGCGTCGGTGGGGATGTCACTGCCACGATGCCGT
The DNA here is from genome assembly GCA_905221605.1 of Symbiodinium natans. Taxonomy (NCBI): domain Eukaryota; class Dinophyceae; order Suessiales; family Symbiodiniaceae; genus Symbiodinium; species Symbiodinium natans. The sequence continues at coordinate 123,029 of CAJNDS010002445.1, forward strand.
GTCATCATTTCACAACCCCAAGGGTGCTGGATACTCGTATCTTTTAGTTCTATGATAGAAGTTCTATGGCTGCTGCGATGCAGCATGATAGTAGTAGGGAATGAGGGAACGAGCCCCTATACATACCATCTAAGGGATTCTATAGGGTACCTTATTCCCTCATTTCCCACTAACCGACACGTCAAGCGAGAGATGGGAGAAAAAGTCGGGTGCAGAACGAGGCAAGAAGGTGTTTGCCCGTGCGCGTAAGCCCGGGCCACAGCTTCTGGCAAGCCTCGGCTTCAAACCGTCGCCAACCTCCGAAGCTTTGGATGGGAAATTCGCGCATTTTTTCAGTTCTCACTGTTCTTGGCTCTTTCGGGCACCTTTGTCCGGGATAGAGGGCAAACAAAACGTTGGCCACATGTCAAGTTTGCCACATGTCCCTAAAGCTTAAACCGCTATCATGTTGCTACAATGTTGCAATTATCTCCAATACCTATGTTTGGGGTCCCCCAAGAAGGGCGCACCATGTTGAATTCTTATCTCGAAATTGAAAGGTCGTTCACCAGCCTATACGGAAACGCGCAAGCCGCAGCCAGTCGGCTATAGTTGGACGCGCTTTCTCGCGTGTGGTTTTGTCGCCTCGCTTTGCGCCTTGCCAGCAATTATTGAGCCGCCGCAAACCTTTGGTAGCACAGCAAGACGTATGGTCAACTAGATCATGACCATTCTAGGGGTACGCAAGGCATCCGGGGCCATAGCAGAATAGGACGAATATGACCCCCAAAAGGGTATGGTTTTCACTCGGGCCATCTGTGCAACACATCACCGTGTAGTGCTAAGGCACGGAACATCTGAAAGAACGGTCAGTATGGTGTAATGATGTTAGAAAAGTGAAAAGTCATCTAGCGGCGCACGGACCGTTAGTCTTCTACTGGCTGTCCTGTTGCAGTGTATTGCAGTGCATTTGTGGTTTTTGTTTTTGTGCGGGAACCTATCTGCAGGGGCTTTCAACAAACAGCCTGGAGACATGTCGTGTTGAATGGCCGGATGTGGAAGTTATGTAGGTGTAGCATTTTGACATATCATTTTCTACACCCAAATCTCAAAAAGCTTGACATGCAAGCCCATAGGTCAAAATAGCTAAACCTTGTGTAAAGCCAAAACTCATGCGGCGCCCCTTTCTGTCTCCTCTGGGGCGAATTCAACCCTAAACCCTTCAAACTCAGTTCGCTGATGGAGACTGACTTTGGTGGTGTCCCAGAAGTGCAGATCCCCTGCGGGGACCCCAGAACAGCTTTGGGTTTCGGGTTTAGGGTTTCAGGCTTTGAAGGATTCCAAGGCTGTTTAAGGTTTGGGGGCCTTTGGAGTTTTTGGAGCTAGGAGAAGACTTAGAGGTGCTAAGGGGTCGTCTGGGGCTGGGATTGGGGTGGAATGCACCAGTTTGGTTAAGCAGTTCATGGTCGTGAACCCTCAACCATTTCTTAGATCAAGATCATCTTCAAGAGGCTCGCTCGTACAGTACAATGAGAAAAGTACAGTGCATCGTATAGTATCGCATAATTTAGCACCGCTTAGTTGAGTTGAGATGAGTTGAGTTTAATTTAGTTTGGTACTGCTGCAGGCGTATGTCAAGGCAGAAACCGGTTTTCAACTGTTTTCTGTATACGGTAATGGTTACGGGTCAAAGGGGTTCTCATACATCAGCTTCACATCTACCATTTTTTTTTTAAACTCTCTTCATCAAGGGCCCTAGCAGTGTTGAGGTTTTGGCAGGCTTTCAACATTTTCAAGAAGCTTGGGTGTTGTCGTGCTTTTGGAGTGTCGGGGCATCACAGCCTCCCAATCCACCAGCTGCAGACAACATAAGGGTAGTTCTCTAAATTAGGGTCCCTTTTTGGGATCCCTTTGTAAAGGGTGCCGCCTTATAATGGGTACCCAAGAAGGGACCCTAATTTAGGAAACTACCCATAAGCCAGTCTCCGTCTGCTCGTTGTTTTGCGGGGAATTGGAAGGCTATGCTTTGCTTGTTTGAGCACCGTCGCTAGTCCGGATAGTTCAGGATTCCTGGATTCCACCTTATGATTTTGGCAGGCAGGAAGGACCGTAGAATACCTTCAGGAAAATCGTCGAATGTAGCAGTCATGTTCGATGCTAAGCCATTGCAACAGTTGTCTGATACTTTGATTCTAAACTATCCCGTGATTATTTTTGTCTCTACAGTGTAGTATCGTATTTGGACTATTCTTAAGCCCTAAAGCCTCCGAACTCTAATCCTTCTTTACGGCTTGAGCGGGTGTTGATTGGCTTCTGTGCAAAAGTGCGTCAGAGATTGGGCTGCGCAGCAGTGTTTGGGCGATAGGGTTTTGCACATCCTTTGACATTGTGCTGCTTTATACGGAACTAAACAAATGCAACACTAGTCTAATGGTATACCACAGTGAGGTCCCTTTCAATGAGTGAGATCAGTGAAGAGATTTGAGTTTGCAAGCGGTTTCCGCAAATCGATCTTTGAAGTCCCAAGCCCCAAACGCCCGTGGAATCCCGTGGATCCTTTGCAGGCGCATGTGTCAGTCAGATGATGCTCGTGCAGCACATCCTGCAGACAAGCTTGCGGAAGGTTAGGGGGGTGTAGGGAAGTGGCGGTTTCAGCCTGTAGGGCTGTGGGATCTGTCGGGGCATGTTGGGGTTTAAAGGTGGTGCACGGCTCCGGACAGTATGCCATGCCCCGGCGAAAATCTCGTCACTGATATTGCCTTCGCCCCCAACGTGCTTTGCACACGAAACCGTGCCTCACCTCATCGGAGGTCCACAGCGCCTCCACCGCTCTCTTCAGACCCTTTTCGGCTTGTTGTGCCTCGAATCTGTGGCTTCCGGCCACGCACGCGACGACCGGGCCGAACGCCGCCCAGAAGCGCGCAAAAACCTGCCACGAGGGCTAAGGGTCAGCAGCCTCGACATTTCCAACTTCCATGCGAGAGCGTTCCCCACCTTTTCCGATCTCTGTGATGGAAATCGACGGCTGCAGCCACGTTCTCTTGAGTGCTTCCATGCCTCCGGCAAAAAACATACTTCCCGCATGCACCGAAAAGTGCCTACGATGGCCCTAAATGTCCGTGCCCCCGTGCAGGCCTGGAGACTGTCAAACGGCGCCGGGCGCGGTTGGGAGGGGGTGGGTGGAGGAAGGGAGCACCACCGCCTTGAGCACGCAAAGTTGCAAAAGCAAAAAACCCGGGGCATTTGGGGGCCCCTATGTAGGGCACTCCTTCGCAGGAACTCAGTGAGCCTTCTCCTGGATTTTGGACACATCTGCTTCTGCAGTTGCTGCGGGTCGGGATTGTGCTTCAATTCGGGAACCCAAACGCTGGACGACAGTCGGTCTTCATAGACACGATTTTGCTCAAGAAAAGGCTTGAGGAGTTAAATCTTCAGGGCTGCTCCTGTTCCCTGCACCATTGTTGCGAGGATGGCGGGCTCCATTGGAGAGTTGGGGACGATATCGCCAACGCCCGTGCTCGATGCATGTGGGAGTTTACGGTAGTAAGAGACCCCAGATACAGTCCCCTTCTAAGACGGACCGCAAGAAGGTAGCCCAAAGCCCCGGAAGCGTCACATGCGTTCGGACGCAACATTGGCAGCATCCGGTCCAGATGTGTGGTTAAGTCCACTCAGAGGATTGCCTTTGGCAGTTTCCCGGTCTGCTCACGTGATCACGTGAGGAGGCAAGCGAACCATGTTTTGTTGGCTGGCTTCGGCAGCCTTGGCTCCGACAGAAGTCGCCCTTGAGGGGGTTCAAGGTAGCTTCTCTTTGTTTCCTCAGAGAAGAGTTGACTCTGGCCGGTGCATGGCATAGCATGGCCTAAAAAGGGGCAGTCCCGGAGTGATGGAGAGGTTGTGGTGTTTCAAGGTGCCCGCCTTGAAGAACGGAATGAAAGCAGGGATGAGAAATCAGGTGGCAGGGCTTGCAGCCAGCAATGGTCAAGCCGGGCATCAGGATCAGACCGCTGAAGGTAAACTTTCCATGTTTAAGACGACTCAGATCTGTGCTCTGAGTCTCAGTCCGCGATGTTGCTTCCTCACGAGGAAACAAGCTTACTCAGGCCCGCCGAGCTGTGCAGCAGCAAAGTCCTGCAAGACCCCAAACCCGAAACTCTAAACCCTTTCTTCTGAGCTTGCAGGAAAGCACGGCTCATGCTGTAAGCATGTCCTTCCGTTTGCTTTTCCAAGGCAGGGCCTCGCAAAAGTCGGGTTTGGGGATGTTTAGGGGCACATGTTCTGGATTTAGGATCCAGGGATTGCGGTTTCGGGTTGAGGGTTTAACATGCGAGAAACCCTAAAACCTTTCTCCTGATCTCTGCCACCATGGTCTTCAAGAAAGCGCGAGTGATGCTCACAGCATTTCCCTTCATAAGTGCCGAAAGAGTAGGGGGGTACCCCCCTTTCGGCAATTAAATTTCGGAAATTATGGTTTGTCACTATCTCTGGTGTATGTGCGGGGTCTGTGTTGAATCTCGATGGGGGGGTTCGAGGGTCGAGAAATGCCTTCGTCATTTTCCAACCCCCCCTACCCTTAATCCAAGGGGGATGTCCTCGCTGAAGAAGCGTTTAGGGTTTAAGGGGTTTTGGGTTTGGGGTGTAGGGTTTCTGGTACTTAGCAACAGGCATGTGCCCTTACGACAAGGCCTGAAAGCCTTATCACGGCGAGTTGCGCTGGGCTCAGTTGTGCTTGCCGACTCAGTTCCATGCTTCGTGGGCCCTGATTCGGTTTAACGACTCCTGTATGGTATTCACGTGTGCTGTCCAAACTCGTGCCGCCACGCGCATAATAACATGCATTGCATGAGGCATGGCACAAAGCAACTGTACACAGCTCCCGGTTGGCTGTGCAATCTTGTGATGTTGAGGATGCAGAAGTTCTGCTGCGACAAACTTTGCACCCTCGACCGCTCAATGCTGACTCCAGCGCTGTCCAGCACTTCAGGACCTAGTACTTTTGCATGGACCTGTCGTCTGCTTTACGAGCTTCCGCGCCCTACCAAGGGGAAGGGCCTGCCTTTTCTGTTCGCTCTGGTATGATTTCAGTTGCCTTTGCAGCCCGACTCGGGTTGTCGAGCATCAACGTACGGGGATCTGCCACTAGGGGTTTATAGGGTTTCAGGCTGGGGGTGGCCGCACCTTTTGCCCACCATATATAACTTGAGACCATGACTCTCAAGCCCGCATTAAGGCAATGTTCCCAAGCCTTGAGCCAGCTTGCGCGGAAGTCCGGAGTTGTGAAACCCCTCTGACAGGGAACATCCCTAAGCAACTTAGCCGAGTTGAGTTAAATTCGAAAGACCAAAGAGCCTACAAGACGAGCCACTGCAATGCCGGCGACTGAGTGGCTTCTGGCTACGTAGGCTACGAAGACCATTCGTCACCGAGGACCCTACGGGTCCTGAGCACAATTCTGAAAGGGCCGTTGGGAGGGTTTGGGACATTCTTGCGGCCCCCGATGTCTCCCTACTTGACCCTTGGTCTTCCAATGAAGCTCTGTGGCACAATCCGCGTGGCAAAGGGTACTCACATATCCTTTTAAGGTATGTGGCCGTAGCCATACGAGGCCTTATCGCAAATCACAGTAAGTTGCTATGAACTCGGCTTCATGCGTGAGGCCGAATTCGGCACTAGTACGATTTGATTCAGCTTCTGGCATTGCAGGTGCGGATGCGCGTTCCCTTTTCCTTCCGTCCTCCCTCTGCCCGACCCCTCTTATGTTTACAGTTTCTTGATGATGCCGGGCTGAGGGGTTCCGGGTCACAAGGGTTTGCAACTCCAGATTCACGGGCATTTATGTTCTAAGGCCGTGGGCGCGTAAGCTGGCTCACGGCTTTGGAGCGCTTGCCTTCAGCAGGCTTGAAGAGCTATGGTCAAGTTATGCTGCGTGTGCAAGGGCGACCATCGGGGCAGATCCCGCGTGTTGATATTGGACGACCCCCACTTGACCCACGGTCTTCTGGGCAATGAAGCTCTGTGGTGGCTCAGCTCTGTGGCACAATCCGCGTGGCAAGCTTGTCCCTGGCCTATTTTCAGTACAATAAGGGTCGGCAAAAGTAGGTCTAAGGAGACAGATGCGGGCGAGGGGTTCCGGGTCACAAGGGTTTGCAACTCCAGATTCACGGGCATTTATGTTCTAAGGCTGTGGGCGCGTAAGCTGGCTCACGGCTTTGGAGCGCTTGCCTTCAGCAGGCTTGAAGAGCTATGGTCAAGTTATGCTGCGTGTGCAAGGGCGACCATCGGGGCAGATCCCGCACGTTGATATTGGACGACCCCCACTTGACCCACGGTCTTCTGGGCAATGAAGCTCTGTGGTGGCTCAGCTCTGTGGCACAATCCGCGTGGCAAGCTTGTCCCTGGCCTATTGTACAATAAGGGTCGGCAAAAGTAGGTCTAAGGAGACAGGAACATGTGACTTTGTTTGTGGATTTCCTTCCACATTGTTCGCCTACCTTGATCCCTGTCCATGAATCATGAGAAGCTGCTTGCTGACGCTGTCCGCCACCCCCCCGCATTAATAAATGTAGGAGTGGTGGGGGGTGCATAATTGTAGGACATGTTTTCCTACAATTGCCAGTGTCCGTTTCCAGCGGAAATCAGCAGGGGTATGCGTGGCTTGCCCTGCACGAGGTAGCTGCAAAACGTGGACCCAGACGTGGGATCCTACAATTGACACATTCGTATCGGTGGGGGAGCGAAAATTGTAATCTACACTTTCTGTAAAGGCTTTTCCTTTGAAGGATGCCGCCTGCAAGTGAAATGACACTTGTCCTCGCCTATATGTCCTGCTCCTGTTGTAGGGCATTCAGTCGCGGGGGCTTGACCCACATAACCCCTAATCTACATTTTCTGCCCCCCCCCCTCCTAAGCACGGGGGGCTGCCCGCCAAGGCGCGGCGCTGCGGGTACTAGCAGCGGGAGGATGGGCCAAGAGCATGGGTGTGCGCCCAAATGCCCCCCCGGACACCTTAAGTGCAACGCAGGAGATCCCCATGCCACGAGTCCGGCGCCGCTTGCTCGTGCGTGCGCGCGGCTCCAAGAGCCACGGAAGGGTCCCCTTGCAATGCTCGGAGTCCAGGACCAGGGCTCCGAAGCTGGGAGTTGGCAGGGCCTGGGTTCGGCACTCTTTTCGCATCAAGGAGGTCTCCGCCACAGCCGAGGCCACTGTGTATGCCCTGGCACGTGTCAGGAGCTGATCCATGCCGACGTGGCATAGCACGCCATCTCCACTGACAAGCCCAGGAGCTTCTCTGTTCAACCCGCAGTTTCTTCTTTAGCCTTCCTGGGAGACTCCATCGGGGCACCAGCGAGGTCAAGTTCCGGACTCACTTTGATTTGCACGGGACGTCGCCCCGCGTGCGCTGTCTTTTGAGCATCCGTAGCCCAGCGGCACTTGCCCAACCCCTCCGCCTGCGAGCTTGATGCCTGGGAAGTACTATGATCATTATGTGCATTGTCACGAACGTGCGCAGATCGCAGCTCCTGATGGCCAGTGACAGAGGGTCCCTTCAGTGCCCTCAGTGAACCTTGAGACTGCAAGTTGCTAGATACCCTCATCGGCCTCTCTTCTCTCCGCTGCTTCGCTTACATTCTCTGCGTGCATCTTCCTAGCCGAGAGCTTTAGGAGCTTTAGGAGCTTTAAGAGCTTAAAGAGCTTTAAGGGGAAGCGGAGTCTCCTTTTGCCGTGCGCACATCATGCACGACCCAGGCTTCGCAGCACCTTGCATGTTGACGGCTGCTGCAAGATTCAAGGGCTCAGGGACAGCGCGTTCCTACTTTGAGAATACTGCACGCTGCACGCGTGCAAACTGGCGCGAGGGTCTGTGATTTCTCGAACTTTGGAATGCTGTGCGTGCGAGCAAGCTCCCGGCAGGGTCGTGCAAGGGTGGTCCAAGGTGCCAGGCAAAGGAACAATGGACAACCCACACAACCCCCACTTGACCCACGGCCCAGGCAGTGAAATCATGTGGCGGCCCGGCTCTTGCGCGCACGCGTGGTGGGCTATAGGGCACGATGATGGTGAGCAATAGGGCGTAGGGTTAAGGTTTGGGGTTTAGGGTTTAGGGTTTGGGTACCGCGCTTCAGGCATGTGCTTTTCTTGAAAGCCTTATCGCAGCTCCTGTATGGTCTTCATGCGGCTTACGGCTTATCACAGTCCAGAAGTGCGTTCTTGTTCCCTTTGCCTTCAAGCTCCCAGTCTCTTGACATGCCAGGTCTCCAGGCATGTGTTTTGTGGGGCACGTGCTGCAAAAAGCTGCATGTCGGTCTCCCCAAGCATCCCTGATCGGAGCCTCACATGCCCTTGCGGGCTGGACGTGCCCTTAACAAGCTGGGGAAGTCGCATGGGCATCAGCACCTACGAGATGGTGCCCCCCCTGAAACACCACATTCCTGACACACTAGGTCCGCTCGCAGCTCCCCATACTCCTCTGGCTCCTGTGCTTCCAGGTTTAGTTTCACGGTGACCTCGGTGGCTCCAAGCTTGCGATGCCCCGTACGGGTTTTGCAGGCTACAGGCGGGCTGTGTCGCAAAGCCTTTGCATCCACAGAACTGTAAGGGGCACGCTGCGAACGAAGGTGGTCAAACCTAGGGTCTTCCGGACATTGAAATTTCTGCAGCAGCTTGGAACTTGTGTTCGCAAACAGCCGAGCTCTCCACAAGCTTTTGCATGCTTTTGCTGGCCGTGTGCTGCGTTGGGGCGCATCTCCGAGCGCACCTTCTCGGAGCGACTGTCCTTCCACCCGCGTTGTTGCACCAGACTTCGTTGGCTGCAGGGCGTGTGCCATCGCCAGAGACTGTAGGCATCTGTAGGCAAAAAGGCTCCGGACGAGGTCCGCTTGCCCAGGCCGTAATGCAGCTTGCAGCATAGATTTGGACATGCGTCTTTGCAAAGCCGTGAAGGAATTCCCCATGTGGAAAACAGATCTTCATCTGACAAGTTGCTAGCCGTGCCAGCCATTGGCCTTGCACAAGCGCCCCGCGCGCAGTTGAGCTCGCGTGACGATGGCTTTCCCTTAGCGGCTTGCTCTGGCGAGCACCTTTCACGTTGTATGGTAGTTGTCAAGCACTGCAGAATCTTTTCGCTCAGGCTTGTGGCTCCATGGGTACTTTTCGAGCTTGTTTAGCAGTTGCTGCTAGCCCAGTGAGAGAATGAATGTGTCAATGTGTTGGCCCAGCCAGTGTTCTGTCGCTGCATGCCTTTGTTTGAAAAGGTCCGCCGTGCTCTCGCCTCTGCGTGGAACTTGTGCTAACGGCAAGCCAGAGCCCACCTAGCTTGTGCGCGCTGGGTGCGGATGCACCTCCTTCTGTTGGGCCGACCTGGACTCCTTTGCCGCTGCAGATGCTCTGCCATATCTATCGCAACCTGCAGGAAACAGAAGCAATAGATGATTGTCCCAGTCGCGTGTGAGCACAGTGTCTTCGCGCAAGTCCCTGCACAAACGTGTCCGTTGCTTCTTCAGGTGAGCAGCATGTTCTTTGGAACGCAAGTGCTTGTACAGGGTGGAAAGTTGCAGATGCTCACAAGCGCTCCGAGTCACAGATGCTCGGTCGCTCCGACCAGCGCAGGCGCTGCTCGTCAGTTGAACTCAAAGCCACCGGCGCGAGTCACAGGGGCAGCCGCATTCAGAGTTCATAGGTTTCCGAATAGGACCTCGAACGACTGCTTGTGGAGTGCTAGTGTCGAATCCGACCGCTGAGGAAGTTCCTGTGATGACGCGTCGTTCAATCTTCCGGCTGCGATGCTTGAGGGCTCTGCTCGGGTTTTGCTTGGAGTTGCTCAGCTCCCACATGATGTGCTTGCCTGACATGATGTCCATGGCTTATCAATGAGCGCTCTGCGAGCGTGGACGCGCCCTGCGCGGACGCGCCCTGCGTGGACGCGCGTTGGGTTCTCGCCGTGCCACGCGCTTGTGGTGTGCAGAACCCAGTCAGCTTCTAGCAGCTGTGGGAGGCGCCCCTGTGCTTCCACTGAAGCTGGCATGACGCCAAGAGAGACTAGACGACGAACCTTTTTCAACTTGCGGTGAGATGCCGCAGGCGAAGAGCTGCACTGGCTCGGCCTCGTGGGCTTCATGGCAAGCAATCGCGGGCGAGGGCCCCTTCACCCGGGCTCTCCCCTTTCCGTTTTGCCTGCTGTCCGACGTGAGGGGGCAACCAGTGGTGGCAGGCAGGAATGCATCAGCTTCGCAGGTAGAGCCCAGTACTTGCTGGACGTGGGCATGGTTTCCCTGTTCTCTGTGCTGCCGGGTGCCAGAAGGTGCCCCATCGGAACTCTTGCGGCCAACAGCGTTTCGGTCACTCTTTGAAAAAGGCTGCATCTGCAACTCCGGAGAATAATTATTAACCGCTGTCTCACGAGACTTAGGCTACAAAGCGAAGCGACTTCCTCCCCCCTAACGCCGATGCCTCAGCAAGCGTCTTCCCTGACAGGTGCTCCCCGCGTGACGCTTAAGCACTCCAGCACCTGGGCGTTCAGGGCGCGCTCAGTCTCGTGCGGCGCAACTCGGCATTTCACCGCAAGTTGCACGCCCGCTCATGCATGTCAGAGCGCCTTGTGCCCAGTATCCGGCCCAATGTCCACGCGGCCTCCGGTCGGATACTTGTCATGTCTAGCCTCCTCTGACTCGGTCAGATCGCACCAAACGATTGGAGCAGCGATTGACAGCTGGAGATTCTCCAATGCTGCCGGAACGGCTTCCGAATTCCTTGCCAGGGTGGGCCGGGGGACGTTGAAACTGCAACATTGCAGCGCCCAATGTTTACCCCCCCTCCCCCCCCCCACCTCCGGCACCTCTGGCACACGCGAGGGGCTCTGGGTGCTAGGCCAGAGAGCTTTGGTTGTAGTTCCTGGAGCCAGAATCCTCAGCTTGCAAACCCTAAACACCTACACACCCGAAAGAGTCTCACAATCGAGGCGCAGTAGTCTCGGAGTGGGGTTTCCGATTTAGGTTTTTGCAGCTGGCGGGTTCTCGGTGTCCCACATGTGCGAAAAGCGCACTGGGATCAACTGTGAGGCAAGTCAACACCCCAAAGCCTGCCAATAAGAAGCGACGTCACGCGACGTCGACAATGCAGCGCCCACTCCCCCACCCCCGGGTTCCTAAACCCAAATAATCCTCGAGCCCCCAAGTGTTCTACACCGTCCTTCTGCGGCCAACAGAGGGCCAGCTTGAGGGGTTTCAGAGGCTTCGGGAAGTTGGGAGCCCGGACCTGCACCGTTCCCCCCACAGCAGACAGCGGCTGAGTGTCAGTGGCAGCTTTTGATGGGTCCATCCCTCTCGCCTTGAGGCCTAAAGGGGCCTTGAGAAGACTTTAGCTTTGTTTCACCCCAAAAGTTAAAGTGCCCGAGTTTCTTACACGTTCACAGCAGGCTTGGGGGGGCCCTTGCTTCATTGCAAGATGGAAGCTTCTCCAAAGACAGAAGTTTCTCAAAGCTGAGGCTTCCAAGCGGGCGCCACAGAATCAAAATTCTATGATGTTAAAGGCACAAAAGTACCACCAAACACCGCTATCAGACAGATGGCCCTCATCGCTGCATGCCAGGCGTTGCATGAGAACTGAAGCTAGGGAGGACTTGCGGCTCTGTGTCCCACGTACCCAACACTGCTTGGAAAGAGAATCCCTAGCCATTTTGGATGTGGGGACTCCGCACCGCCTGCTGGCAGGTTCTGAGTTTGAGCCTTCTTTGGGGTACACGACGAGGCCTGGAAATCAGAAGCTTGGGGTCATAAGGGTGTCGCTTTGAGTCGAAGGGCGGAGCTGGGGACTTGTCTGGTAGCGAACCAGAGGCCTGAGCTGCCCTTCCCAGCCCACCCGTTGCGGTGGCTTCGAAGCTTCGCTCAGTCTGCTCTGAAGTCGACGTGCGCAAGTCCGCAAGTCACGGGCCTGAGCCCGGCGCATCGGGTAAGGGGGTAGGCTCTGCAACAGCCTGGCGTTGCAACAGCCTGGCGTTGCAAAGGGACCTTTGGTGAGCAGCTCGAGTTGACCCTCCGCTCGCGGGACGATGCTGTGTAGTGGCGCCTTCCCACAAGAGAGGGCCTCGGGCGCTTCCCTGGCCTACGACCACCGCAAGGGGGGGCAATGGTGGGCTCTGCCCATGGAAGTGGGTGACCCCTTGAGAGCCAGGTCTCGGGCCGCTAACGCAAGTGTGCACACCGCCACGGCACAGCAGCCCTTGTCCCCGGCCTGGGAACACATGACTTCCTGTGACATCCCGTGGAACCTCCGAGCCTTTCTGCCAAGGTCGACGAAAGACCAAAAGTGGGATGCTCCTCAAGATTTAGGGTTTCGGGTTTAGGTCAGAGGGTCCTTCCTATAGCATCTATAGTTGTATAGGCTCCTACAGGCTCAAACGAGGGTTTTCGCATCGATTAAATGAAGCTAGGATAACGGAGTTGGATTTTGAGAGGGTTTAATCGTGGATTGACGTAGAGGCAAGGACAGTGTCACATATTGGAAGATGAAGGGAAGATGAAGGCCATGGAGGCTACCGGCTGCCGGCCGAGCATTGTTGGAGATACAAGAGGCAGTAGGGGATATGATGTTTTATTCATCTTCTTCTTCTCTTGGGGTTCTTTTGGAGGAAGAAATGTTACACAGGTCGATTGGCTCGGGAGTTTAAATCTCTCCTCATTGTTTCAGAGACGTCTGCTTTTCTCTCCCTCCGCACCCAGAAGCAACGAAACCGACAGAGAGAAACGAAGAGGGACTGACAGGCCGGCCCATGGGGAGGAAGACCCTGCTGTTATATGGGCGCGGATCGAGGACCACAGCCAAACCATAGCAGAAAGTTCAGATTGCCAGTATTCCGATGTTACTGTCTTGGCACAGCTTTCTGGCTCAAAAATGAATGCGCAAGAGATTGTCCAAGCATAGGTCTGGGTACTTGGTTGAAGGTCATGTTTTACGTGGCTTGTCTGAACCGATACATTGGCAAAGGCTCAGCAGTAAGTGCATGTAGCCGACTTGCTTAATGCCAACATCGTAAGTAAAGACCATGTGTGGGCCAGGAGATCCTGACTCATGTTGAAAGGTCTGAAACCACATGTTGCGAACAGCCACGCTCATGGTTCTTCTTCGTCATCCAAGCACTTCAGGACTGGAGTGGATGTTGATAGGCAGGATGGCAGGATGGCAGGATGGCAAGGTGGCTGCAGGTTGTCACCATGCTTTCAGCCCCGTTGCGTGATTGGCTGTTTCATGTGACAGTCCACGGAAACAAGAGATCAACCGTTGGCAGGACATGACGAGCGCTGACGCACGTTATCAGCACGGCCTCGAGAGCCGGATCCTTGTTTGTCACGCAAGGGCTGTTGCTTTGCTCCGTCGGCAAGTCGTGATGGTAGATATGGTAGGTAAAAACTAGAACAGTGTGAATAAAATCGTTCTTGCCCCGCACAACAGCACATTGCCCACCTTTTATCAGGCTTGAGCGCCCTGCAGCGCAAGGGTGTGTGCTTGACAGAAGAGCCTCTGCGACTGGAGGTAGGGGCACATAGGTTCAGGGTTCAGGGTTTAGGGTTCAAGGTTCAGGGTTCAGGGTTCAAACTTCAGTTTTGCCCGGTTCCGCTGATGACTTCCTGCTCTGACCGAAGCTTGCGACTTGGCCGGCGAAGGAAGGACGTTGTTGCCATAGTTTTGTAAACCACTGCTTCACCGGCCGCGAGCAGATAATGTGATATCATCCCTATCCCCATACTCTACAGTCTGCCCTTTCCCCTAAACCCAAAACCCTAAACCCAAAACCCTAAACCCTAAACCCATGGTGCGCAAAGAATGCTTCGCATCGAAGAGTTTACCAACGTGTAGAGCGTGGCCGGTTTAGGGTTTAGGGCTTAGTTTCCAACATGATGCTTTGCGGAGGCGGCCTGCTTAGCAGCTGGAGACTCTCTTGAGAAGCATGGCGAATGGAGGCCACTTGCGTGCATTCTGGCAGACGTCCACATATGGAATCAGCCCTGAAGCGAAGACCCTATGGTTTAGGGTTTAGGGTTCCCTACATGGCCTCGGACAGAGTTGCTCTTAGGGGTGAACAGTTTGAGTAACTTCCTGAAGCGCCTCAACTCCAGATCTTGCTGACTCTCTCGGCTCACCCTGAACCAGAAGTGCACGCCGACTTTGCAGGCAAGCTTTGGACATTCTTCTCGGATTGATGAGGCACTTGGGACAAGGCGCCGTCGTTTCGGTCTTTGTCGATTTGGATGGTAGAGCTGCGAGGGTCTGAGCCCGAATCCTACATGAAACCGGAGAGGGGGCGTGTGGTTCAAGAGAACCTACGCATCTCTTTCAGAAACTGCTGCCCAGGTGCTGCCCGGAACTCAGAGGACGGGGTTCGGGTTTCGGGTTCAGGGTTTCAGGGTTTTGGGGTGTAGGGTTCAGTCAGGGTGTAGGGTTTCGGGTTCAGGGTTTTTCCGCACCCTCTTTGAATTTCCGAGGCTTCTTGGGGGCTTGTGCACTCCTTCTCGCCTTGGAGGCTCTTTGATCTTCAGGTCCAACTTCCCCCCTACCTGCTCAATTCCGGGTCCTCTCTGCATCCAAGCGCGAAACCCAAAGGCCCGGGTCCAAATCTCGAATCTTGAGCCCTAAACCCTAGACCCTAGACTCCTAGACCCTAGACCCGAAACCCTAAACCCTAAACCCTAAACCCTAAAGTCCCTAAACCCGACAAAACCCTCAACTTTCACAGTCATTTCTGACCTGCGCGCGGCCCAGGAAAGGCAGCACCTCTCCGATGAAACCGCCCAGGGCTCGGCTGTGTTCCAAAATGCCCCCTGAACCCTGAACCCTGAACCCTGAACCCTGAACCCTGAACCCTAAACCCTAAACCCTAAACCCTAAACCCTAAACCCTAAACCCTAAACCCTAAACCCTAAACCCTAAACCCTAAACCCTAAACCCTAAACCCTAAAGGCCCTAAGCCTACACCCTAAACCCCCCTGAGAACAAAGTAGGGTGCGCCGTTGTTCCTGAACCCGAAGCTTTAAGCCATAAACCTCTAAACTCGAAACCCCAGACCCTAAACCCAAAACCTTACACCTTTTTTCTCTCCCCCCACAACAAAAGGGAATCGGGGTGCTACTTGGTCATCCTCGTTGAGGGGAGGTTCGAAGGCGCTGAAGGTTCAATTGTTTCCCTCCCTCGTTTTTAGGGTTTATGTTAGACAGGTTGGTGGTCTCTTTAGGTTGCGGGTTCTGCTTAAAAAGGGGGGTAGATATAGGGATCCTTATTATGGTATGTAGGGGCCGTATGGTGTAGTTTATGGCACCTAGTTGAAGGTTCTTAAGGAGATTTTGTCATCCATTCTCCTCGCCTCGCACGGGTGTCCTGCTAGCTAACCTGGCTAGGTCCCTGAAGTGCCCGCCTCCAGTATCCTTGGAGCGCCCAGCCCCGGAAAGTTCCGCAGGTTAGTCCCTGCCTCGAGTATCGTTGGAGTTGCCCTGTCTAGAGAATCCCACGGAAGCTCACACCGAGTATCCTGGATGTGCCCACCCCCAGAGGATTCTGTGGGACGCGCGGCAAAGTATCCGTAATTGCCTGCCCGAAAACGGCTAGATGGCTGGGTGTAGGGTTTAGGGTTTAGGGTTTAGGGTTTAGGGTTCAGGGTTTAGGGTTTCTTGCATCGGGTAGCTTCAAGGGTGGGGATGATCGAAGTAATATTTGGTTTTTCTGATGGGCATGTTGTGTTTCGTGTATCCTCACATCGTTTCGGGCTTCGAGTTTTAGGCTTTAGGTCTTAAGTTTTGAATTTAGGGCTCCCGAGTGGGTTCCATCGGGTTCAACGTTTCGATTTCCTGGGCATCTTCTTTGTTTTCTGGAGTGTCTCTACTACGTGCTGTTGCCACAAATATCCAGGTGTTGTGTGCAGTAATAGGGCAATAAGGGGTTTCATGACCATTGTGTTTCGAATATTGAGCGCCTGCTTTCTAAATTGGAGCTTTAAATTACCTTTGACAGAATTGTGCGAACGTTGTCGTGAGTTTGTTGCACTGCAGTGCCCATGCACTGAGATCATGCCCGAACTTGATCCAACCTGGCAGATGGTACTGCTTCTGAGGTGCTGCGGATGCACGTCTGGAGCTTGGGATTGTGCAGAGCAGTTGTAGTGGTTGTTCTGAATCGGTGAGTTCTCGACTCCACCCCAAATCGACAGAATTATTTTTTTTTAGGAGATCAGGAGGAACCCCCTAGTTTCTCTTTTCCGTTATCCTTACCAGCAAGCCCACATCCCAGTGCCAAACTCCAAGCCCCCCAACTCGGCAGAAAACTCCTTGAACCCTCAATATAGGTTTACGAACATAAGGGACCCCTAGTATAACCCCCCAAGTAGTAGGATTCCCTGATAGTAAAGACCCCAGTAAGATACGCCCTCATTCCGGAAACCCCTAAATTCCGCAGAGCACAGCTTGAGTTGCTTGCGTCTCCCCATCAGGTCCACGTCTGCATGAGATCAGCGAACTTGCTCGGACGGATAGGCTCAGGCGCATGGAAGGGGCTCGCAAGAGCCCTTAAGCCCTAAACCCGACTGTAAACCCGAACGTCCCCTAAGCCGTGAACCCCAAAAAACCCCTAAAGCTCAAGAACCCCTTTCTGGAGCCTCAGGGTTGAGGGCTTCAGGTCCCTCAGTGAAGGAGAAAACGAAACTTTGCAGGAGCAGCAAAAAAAGTAAGAGAGCAACAATCTTAGCAGCAATAGCAGTCGTCATGGCTCATATTCTGAACATGACACACGCACACAACGATACTAAAAACAAGAGCACGGTTAAACCGGGTAAAAGAGGAAAGCCACGACAGAAGCACGTGCTGCCACCCTCGAAACTGCTGGCAAGCTGCACATCTTGCGGCCGACCTGTTCATTCTTGGGGCTTCGGGCTCAGGGTCTATACAACTTTGGAGTTGTTCCCCGTTTGGTGCCTGCATGGTCCACAGCTCTCAACCACCTTTAGGCACACCTCAACGGTAAGCCCTCAACCCTCAACCCTCAACCCTCAACCCTCAACTCTCAACCCTCAACCCTCAACCCTCAACCCTCAACCCTAAACCCTAAACCCTGGTGTTGGAGGCATACCGGAGAAGGACGCTGTCGACCTCTGTGTCCACTTACGTGCCGGTCACTGGCTCAGAGCTGGAGATTGTTGCCCTAAACCCTAAACTCGAAGCCCTAAGCCCGATATGCTTGAGCCCTTGCATCTGGCTCCATGTAAACGACTACCGCACCTGGATGCTGAAACCCTGGAGATTGTCCAGCAGCCCATGAAAGCCTGTTTAGGGCTGTGCTTGTGACAGGGCTATGTTTCCGTCGGCATGCCCCAAAATGCTCTTCTGCCCTGAGCTCCAGACCCCTAAGCCCAAAACCCAAACCCTAAACTCTAAACCCTAAACCCTTGTCATTTCAAACCACCCCCCCCACCTTCTTGTGCCTGGGGGACGTCAGCTTCCCGAGCTTTGTCAAGATTCGCCGGCTGGCGGCACAGCAGACTTCTTCCCATTCAGCCGTCTTCCCCAAACCCTAACCCCAAACCCCAAACCCCTACGAACCTTCCGGTCGGAGGGTCCTGCAGGTTTAGGGTAAGGTTTAGTGTTTAGAATCTGAGCCTTTCTCCAGGATTGCGAAGTTCTTTGGCCATCGCCTCCACGAACTCCCGAAAGCACCTGCCAACCGCGCGCAAGATCCTGGTCCCATCCTTAGAGTCGTTTTGGGGCTCGCGTGGTGTGAGGGGGAGGTCTCATGTTTTGGTGGAAGTTTAGGGGTTTAGGTTGTATCTGTCTCCTTGGCTGGCGTGTAGTGCAGGTCTGTTGCATATGCTGATTTTTCTGTGGAGTTGGGGGAGCCAGACTCTGCAGCCTCTCACGACATGAATCTCTGGCTTTCAGACACATGGTCAGACAATAGGCATCAAATCGTAAGCTCTTTCAATGCCATGCTCGGTCCGTGATGGAATCTTACGCACACAGTGTCACGCATTTTGCTTGTACACTGAGAAACCAGCATTTTGCCGTGCCTCGGCCCTAAACCCTCCAAAGCAGTCAAGAACCTGCCTGGAGGTAAACAACGACGACAGCAACAACAGCAACATTCACAACGTCAACAACAACGTCAACGACAAACACAAATAGTACTAGTTCCAAATACGCAAACAAAGACATCAATTGAAGCAACAACAACGAGAACAACAAACAGAATCAAACAGACAAGAACAACAAAACTCACAAGAAGCAACAAACAAACAAAGCGACACGCAAACAAACAAACACACAGCCAAACAACAAACCAAACGAGCAAACTACCTACCTACTCCCTACCTACCTAACCCAACCAACCAACCTAACCAAGCAAACGAACAATCAAACAAACAAACAACCAAACACGCAAACAAGCAAACAAACACGTACGAACAAACCAAAGCACATAAAGAAGCACAAACAAACAAACGGACAAACAGACAAGCAGAGAACCAACAAAAGCAAGCAAGCAAGTAAACAACACGCAAGCGGGCAAGCAAACAATCACACATGTACACACACACACACAGACGAACACAACCACACACACACACACACACACACACACACACACACACATACAAGACAAACAAACAAGACACAACCAAGCAAACAAGCAAGACAAAAGCAAACACAAAAGCAATCAAGCAAACAATCAAGCACATGGACAAGCAAGCGCAAACAGGCAAAGCAAACAAAGAAACACAGAACCAACCACACAAACAGCCAAGAAAGCATACAAACAAACAAACAAACAAACAAACAAACAAAGAAACACATGAATAAATAGACTAATGCATAGGTAAACTAACAAAAAACTACAGACAAACAAGCAAACGAGCACAAAAGAAACAACAAAAACCAAACAAACAGCCACACGACCAATCGTACAAACAAACACAACAAACAAACCTGCAAACCAAGCACGAAGGCACGAAAACTCCAGTACAAGCAAACCGACAACACACAATAACAAAGCAAGCGAACCAAGCAAAAACCAGAGCAAGCCAACGCACAGAACCAAAAGCACAAACAAATGAAACACACACACACACACACACACACACACACACACACACACACACACACACACGCACGCACCCACCCACCCACCCACCCACCCACCCACCCACGCACGCACGCACGCACGCACGCACGCACGCACGCACGCACGCACGCACGCACACATTTAGCAACACATCCCAACCAACCAATCAGCTAACCAACAAAAACAAACACAACAAGCAAGCAAGTGATCAAGCAAGCAGGCAAGCAATCACCATATACAAATTCAAAAACACAAACACAGATATTTCTTTTGAAGCTCCCTTTGCGCGTGGCAACGCGGCGTTCGATAATGCCTGCTAGGCGCGCCTGCGCGCACGCGCACGCTGGTACCGGAGCTGCTTTCTGGGCTTGTTTAAAGTTTTAAAGGCCCCGGTCCCTGACTGACCAGTCCCTACATCCCCCCGCCCCAAGTCACCAAGACCAACAACGCCCCCCAGGCCGTGAAATGCTCACTCAGGTCCATGGCCTCTTTAGAGTTCACACATCGCAGGCCCCTGCATGAGCCAGTACCCGAAATCCTGAACTCGAAACTCGAAACTTGAAGCCCAAAGCCCGAAACCCAGGAGTGGGTGGTGCATGTCGCCATCTCGCAGACAGTCGCCGACTCTTCCAACGGTGTGGTGTGGGCCTCGTTTGTCGTCTGCTGGTTAGGGGTGTCAGGCTGTAGGTTTCTTGGCTTTGAGGAGACTTTTTAGCTTCGGCAGCCGGGTCGCGTTGGGATGTTCCTCCTTCTACTCACAGTCCTTCGTAGGGATTATAGTACTCCTATTATAATCCCTATCAAGGACTGTCAATATAAGGGGGAAAATGCCCCAGCGGGATTTGGGCTCGATTTGGAAGGGAAAGCACGCAGCTTGCTTGAAGGCTCATGGGTAGTTACAAGTAGGGTCATGAGTACCTGAATGAAGGTTACGGCATGGGTTGCCTTACTCATAGCCCTCCCTACCTTCAAGTAATTCTCAGCGCAATGGCATGCACAATCGGTTTTGCTGCTGCCTGTTGCCAACAATCTCATGCTTGTGCCTCCTCCTGAACATTGTCTCGCTTCAGCCCATGGTTACGCAGTGGAATCCGCAACCTCTGGCCCCTTCCAAACCCTACGCTCAAACCCGCAGATGGTATGCAGGTTTAGGGTCTAGTCACTAAACTTAGTGTTTAGCGTGTCGGGTTTGGGGCACTGCTGCTTCTTTGTGCCGGGACCTTGTTGCCCACAGCAGGAATAGGGCCAGGGGTCAAAAGGGTCCCATACGCAAGCCCCTTAAGCCCTAGACCCCAGACTCCCCTAAACCCTGGTACTCCCTGCACGGCTAAGCCCTTCTAAGCCGGGTCAAGCCACTTGCGTCGAGGCCTTGCAGTGCTGGCAGCACGTGCTGCGGGCGTGCAAGGAGGGATCGAAGGAGAAGGCACGGGGGCCACGGGACCCAAAGCCCAAAACATACTTTGCGAGGTATCGTTTAGGGGCTTCATGGGAGCGTCTTCGTTCAGAGGGTTTCCGAGGTGCTAGGGGTAAAGTTTTAAGGATTCTGAGATTTGGGGGTTTACGAAGTTCGGGGTACCATATTGGGGTCCTTCTTAAAAGGGAATTAGGGGTCCCTGATTTTCGTAAACCCCCCTTTAGGGCTAACTGATTCAAGGGTGTCTCTGCTTGGCCAAGCCCGAGACCCTTCACAGAAAACCGGTAAAGCGGCCCGGGGCCCTAAAACCCTAAACCCGAAACCCTAAACCCTGAACCCTAGACCCTAAACCCTAAACCCTAAACCCTAAACCCTAAACCTTAAACCTTAAACCCTATAGACCCTAGACCCTAAACCCTAAACCCTAAACCCATAAATTGCACTGTCGTTTAGAGCTTTCGTGTTGAGTTTGGGTTGACTTTCGGGAGGCGTGTGGGCTTGTGGTCAAAGAACTTAGTTTAGGCTATCGTAGCAAGGTGGGGGTGGTACGAAAACAGGGGGGGAACCCGAAAAAGAACATAGACCCCCTAAATAGGATTCCCTTATAATCAGGACCCCAAGAAGGGCACCCTAATTTGATTCCCTTATAACCAAGGACCCCCAATAAGGTACCCCCTAATTTGGGAAACCACTGCTTGGAGGTTCATGGTACTCATGAACCAATTATAACTGTACTTAAACCCGTACGCTTAGAAGTGGGTTATAAGTACAGTTAAAAATGGTTAATAAGTACGATGAACCCTAAACCCTAAACCCTAAACACTAACCCCTAACCCCTAAATCCTAAACCCTAAACCCTAAACCCTAAACCCAAAACCCTAAACCCTAAACCCTAAACCCTAAACCCTAAACCCTAAACCCTAAACCCTAAACCCTAAACCCTAAACCCTAAACCTCCAAGTATAGGTTGTGAGCGCCCTCAGCCACGGGCGCACACCCAACGAGCAGCTGCAGCTTCTGCAGTCGGTGAGCCAGTTGGCCAGGCCCGGAGGGGGATGTTTAGGGCCCTTACTTGAAGGTTCTAGCTATCATGAGTATTGTTACAGGTACCTCAACTGAGGTTATAGATTTGTAGGCTACCTACATAGAACTACCCATCCCACCTTCAAGTAGGTTGCCCTTGCATAGCACCGGGGGGGAGCGAGTTTGGTCTCGAGGCGTGGGCAGATCAAGGCGGAGGTGGCAGAGCCCATCGTGGAGGTGATGCAGTTTCTCCTGAACCTGGCCCTGCTCCTCTGGGCTCATCTCGCTGCTGCCGAGAGGGAGGCCGCCTCGAAGATCTTGGCCGCAGCCCTGGAGGCCCTGACGCTGTGCCTGCCATCCAGCCCGCAACACAGCGCCTTGACTCCATGTCGGGCCCTACCAATTTCGGGCCCTTCCAAAAATTTTCGGGAGTTGCGAAGTCTCGGCCCTCTCTCTTTGGCTTGAGGCATGCGAGTCTTAGACTGGGCTGACGACTTCCTGGAGCAAGTGGCCGCAAGCGCAGGCGCCGGGTCCCCCGAACTAACGCATGCTGGCACAGAAGCCTCTTCAGCAGTAGATATCTGCATGATTTGCAGATTTCGTAGCTCTTTTAAGCCGGAGCCGAAGCCGTCACCTGTGTTTTTTAAATTTCGAACGATGCAGGCGAGCTGGAGAGGGGCACCGCATCACTGCCCTGGTTGCAGCTTCTCTTCTCCGTGGTCGTGCGGGCTCGCCTTCAGCAAAGCGAGGCCGGCGTTTCATGGCTCACCCCGTGTCCTAGAAACAGAACCCTGGTAGGTGAGGGGAGGTTTCTGTGACCGGTTGTGTGGAATGCGCGGAACTTCGCGTTCTGACCTCAGGAGTTTCGGAAGGCCGACCCGCAGCTGCTGACGATGCAGCGCTCCGATGTCTTCGATCTCTGGCATGGGCCGCTGCTGCAGCGCTTCCGGGACCTGGCCGGGGATCCAGGCCAGCCCCAGCCCAAGCCCGAGCTGGGCCCGGTAAATCTCCGGGGCACCAGTGCCACCAGTGTGACCAGTGCCTGGCTGCGCTTGGCCGGCCTTGGAACGGACCCCGAAGCCCGTGGCCTGTGCCGATACAGCCTGCAGGCGGTCGAGGCGCTCCGCTTGCAGCTGCCTCCGAGAAGCCCCTCCTCGGCTTTACTCTGCCTTCGCCAGCTGCAGCTCCACCACCGGATCCTCCTGGAGGCCTTGAAAACTCCCCTGGCCCAGCCCTTCACACAAAACGCCAGCTGGCACTTTGCACACGTGACGGCCTTTGCGCGCCTGACCCTCGCCCAGAGCTCTGAGCCAGACTTTGTGGCGGCACTCAGCAAGAACGGCGCCAGTCGGCGAACTCCTTTGGTGGCTGTAAGGGTGCAGCTGGAACGATGCATTGAGCGGATTCAGGTGCAGAGCCAGGCAGCAGACGCCCTCGTGGATGTAGGCAGGCTGCGCCTGCTGCAGGCACAGGCCGCCCAGCAAGAAGCGCTCGTGGATGAGGGCAAGGGCGACCACCAGGCACGGGAGCGTTCGGTCGTTGTGCTGGATTGCGGGTGACTAGATGCGTAAACCACCATTGCTGAAAAGCCTTCTCTTTGAGCAGCCGGTACCTTTGGGCTTCGCACTTTCCTGGAAAGGTTTGTTTCACAATGACCGATACTTTCCCATGTGCCCATCCAGGCCCAATGTGTCGGGTGAGTGGATACTGGCAAAGCTCTCTGTCTTAAATCCCCTAAACCCAAAGCCCCAAACCAGAGACCCGAACTCCAAGATCCCAAAGCCTCCAAGAACTTAAGCCTCTCCCCTCCCCCCCTCCCCCGTCCCCCCAAAAAATAGCAAAAACAAGGAACACCTGAATTCCCCCCTCCGAACCCAACAACAAAAACCGGAAGCGTCTTAGGGATTTTTGGGGAGTATTTATTTATTTATTTTTATTAGTTTTTTTTTTTTTTTTAATTTTTGGGTACTACGTATACTTCTAAGATCTTCTAAGAAATAGCTCAACGGGCTCCAAGATCAGTAAAACGGCCTGAGTTCCACAGGAGCCCAGGGTCTTCCTGGAGGCGGCGCTGCAGGCTTGGGAGGAGGCCTTGGCCCTGGGCCCCTCGGTGGCCTCCAGGACTGCGCCACTTGGGTTTAGGGTTTAGGGTTGAGGGTTGAGGGCTTAGGGTTTAGGGTTTTGGGTGTACTGATGTGCAGTTGAAGGTTTATGGGTAGCTCTAAGTAGGGTTCTTGGTAAGGGAAGCGATTATTATAAGTTGAATTCCCGTGAGCCTTCAAGTAGGGTGTGGAGGATTTAGGGTCTGCTGTGATATGCTGCGCTGAGCGCGGGTCGGGGTAGAGATTCGAGTGACGAGTGCCTCCTAACTTTCGAAGAGCCGCTGGCCATCGTGCAAAAAACGCCCGAGCTCCAAAACCAAACGGCAAAAGGACCGGAGCCAAAGACCCAAGGGCCTACCCCAAGCCCCCACCAACCCCGCCAAACTCTACACCCCGCCGACCGTAGACCACCTTAAACCCAACTTGGGAACCCCCAGGCCCTAAGCCTCCCACTCGGCTTTTTGAGGCCCTCGGGCGTCGCCAAGCAAAACAAATGGAGGGGATACCTGCTCCCCGAATTGGCTTTGAACCATAAACCCTCGCTTGAGGTGGGCGTGTCTGGGGCCAGGGGGGCCTCCAGGCTGGGCAGTCGAGGTAAGGCGAAGCCATGCATTCACATGAGTTTAGTGGCTTTAGCACCTCTCAACGGCGCGGAGTGACCCAGCTTTTCCGCCCGTTCCCCAAGCCTTAAACCCCTAAACAGCTTTTTCGACCGGAACCCAAGCCTTTGAATTGCCTGCCCGAAACCCCCAAACCCTAAACCCGACAACCGTAAAACTTGCCCCAAAGAGCCCCACATTGACAGGACTCCTGCAGTGGTGGCGCAGGCGTTGCGGGCGGCGGAGCCCTTAGCCGCAGGCCGCCCAGTGGGTTTCTACCGGGAGCAGAGTCGCGGGGTTTTGGGGGTTTATGGTTTGGGGTTTAGGGTTTCTAGGGTTTAGGGTTTAGGGGGTCTAGGGGTTTGAGGTTGATTGAGGCTGCTTGGGTGGGTGGTTGCTGTCCGCCTGCACCAGGTGGCCCTCCTCCTCCTTGGGTCCTGCTGCTGCGCGATGCCTCCGATGCTGCCCACCTGCTTGAGAGCATGGACCGACTTGTTTTGGGTAACCCTAAACCCTAAACCCTAAACCCTAATCCCTAAACCTTAAACCCTAAACCCTAAACCCTAAACCCCAAACCCCAAACCCTAAACCCTAAACCCTACACCCTAAACACTAAGCCCTAAGCCCTTGGCCCCAGGCCCTAAGCGCTACGCCTTGCTTGGTTCTCAGAAGGTATTCAACAAATATTCCAAAGGAAGGACAAGGAAGGGTTATCGGGTTCTTGAGGTTTCCATACTGGGAGTAAGTCTCATAGTTCCTTACCTGAACAAGAAGCCCCTGAACCCTAAACCACACGAGCCCTAAACCCCAAAACAAAACCCCAAACCTCGACCATACGAGCCCTCGACCCTTAACCCTAAAGCCTAAACCTTAATCCATAAGAGCAGTACATCACAAGAGCCCTAAGGTCCAGGTTCCCAAAACCCATAACCCCAAACCTGTGGCATCAGGACCTTGATGCACTCGCTTTTCGCTCCCTGGCCGGGGCCTTTGATCAAGGTTCGTTGAGGGTTTGGGGTAGGGTTCGGTTTTAGGGAAGCGGGTTCACGTCCAATCCCAAGACCCCAATCGGGGTTGAGGGTATATATGGTTGACTTTACCCTAAACCTAAACCCTAAATCCTAACGCTTAAAGCCTAAAGCCGAAACCCTAAACCCTAAACCCCAAACCCCAAGCCCCAAACCCTAAACCCCCTCCCCCCCAAGCCTTAGACTTAGTGGTTCTTCGTCGGCCGCGTGTGGATTCAGGGGGGTTTAGGGTTTAGGGAGTTCAGCTCCCATCCCCTGGACGCTTTCTCGCTGGGTATAGCTACGTTTTCCCGACCTAAACCCAAAGCACTAGACCTTAAACCCGAAACCCTTTCGCCCTAAACCCTCAACCCCAAAACGAGTAAAGACCTGGGCTTGAGTTTGTAGGGTGTAGGTTTAGTTTAGGGTTTAGGGTGTAGTAGGGCTTAGGAGTTAAGGCTTGGGGCTTAGGGTTAAGGGCTGGTGGGTTTTTGGGGCCCAGAACTTGAACCCCAAGCCCGAGATGAGGTCCTCTGTTTGGCTTGCCTGGTCCGGCGCCATGGGTCGGCTGCCCTCGCGTGGAGTCGGTCAGTCCCTCAGTTGCTTGGGTTTCGGGTTTAGGGTTTACTGTAGGGTTTAGGGTTTAGGGGTTAAGGGTTTAAGGGTCTTAAACCCTAGGGTTTAAGGGTTTAGGGTTTAGGGTTTAAGGGTGGTTTAAGGGTTAGGGTTTAGGGTTTGTGGTCCCTGGCTGTGCAGGGGGGAGGTTGCGCTACGAGTGTCTTCAAAATCCCAAAGTCCGGAAACCCTCCTTTGTCCGAGAATGCCACAAACACATCAATCCCTAAACCCTGAACCCTAAGCTCCCAAGCTCCGAAGCTTCAAAGATGCGGCTTAGGGTTTAGGGTTTAAGGGTTTAAGGGTTTAAGGGTTTAAGGGTTTAAGGGTTTTAAGGGTTCAAGGGTTTAGGGTACAGGGTGTAGGGTGTAGGGTGTAGGGTGTAGGGTTGAGGGTTTACTCGAGCGCCTCCCCTTGAGCTGGAAGCTTTCGGGTTTTGGGCCTTAGGGAGGTCTCAAGGGGCCTTGATGTGGGGACGCTCTTCACGGATTCGGGGTTTGGGGTTTCAGGCTTTCTTGGGATTTAGGCGTTCCTGCGGGTTTCAGGGATCATGGAAACTGAGGGCTTCATGGCTACGGATTCCGGCTTCGGGGTTTAGGGTTTGGGATATCCTTGAGCGCTTTGCCCCATCAGCCAGCTGAGGCCATCTGTGCAAGAGGCTTCGCCCTGCAGTCAGGCACAGGGCTCGGGCGTCTTTACTCGCCCTAAGCCCTAAGCCCGAAGCCCTGAGCGCTAAGCCCGCAGCCCGCAGCCCTCAGCCCTAAGCCCTCCGCCCTAAGCCCAAAGCCCTAAGCCCCAAGCCCTAAGCCCTAAACCCGACTCTTGGGGTTTCTGAGGGTTGAAGTGGGTTTCGTTAGGGGGTGGGGCTCGAGCCCTTGGGTTTCATGCTTGCTGGACGTTAAGCTGAGAGGTTTATGCCAGAACCCCAAACACCGAAAACCCCCCAAACCCCAAAACCTTAAAAGAGCAATCCCTAAACCCTGAACCCTAAACCCTGAACCCTGAACCCTGAACTCCCCTGGCTTCGGGTTGAGGAACTGGGCCAACTGCGGGAGCTTGAGGTGAAAGCGGGAAGCTCTCTAAATTAGAGTCCCTCTGAGGGTTGAGGGTTTGGGGCCGTTTGGGGTTCAGGGTTTCGGGGTTAGCCAAGGAGAGACCAGTAGCAACCTGGACAGGTGCTGATTTTAAGGTTTAGGGGCTTGAAGTTGGGGTGCCTCTTCAAGCGAAGAGCTCAGAACCCGAAACTGCTTCATGTCCTGCACTCCGATACCCGAAGCCTGAACTCTGCACACTACAGGGACCCTTTCTTGGGTTTCGGGTGTAGGGTACCCTAAACCCTGAGCCTAAACCCTGAGTACCCTAAACCCTTAGTACCCTAAACCCTAACCCCAAACCCCAAACCCTAAACCCTAAACCCTAAACTCCATGGCAGGCTTGTACTGTGCTGCTGTATCGCATGGCGGGCGCCATGGGTCGTCTTGCCTCGGGGCCCTCGGAGGATCTCGAGGTACACCCTCTCTTGTGGCCTTGCCTTTGGAATTCAAGGGGTTTAGGGTTTAGGGTTTAGGGTTTAAACCTCAAGAACCCTGAAGCTTATAGTGCCTGTGCCGGCGTCCTGTGTGCTGCCGGAAAAGCCCTGAGCCCAAAAACCCGGAACCTTAAATCCAACAGTTCCCAAATCCCCTAAAGATTCCAGTCTTTATCTCTCAAGTTCTGCAGGGCAGATCGATAGCTTGACATTACTGCGGACGCTTCAAAAGATCACTTGGAGAGTGATGTGCCGTTGACAAGCTCACAGCCAAGTTCGCTTTTGACACGCGCACCCTCAGATCTGAACCCGAAACCCTAAAGCCTAAAGCCTAAAGCCTAGACCCCACAGTTGAATGCCAACAGTCGCGCCCCGAAAGCCCTCAATGCAGGCGCGTGAGGCAGCGGTCAGCTGGTGGCAGGTCGCCGAGGTGCCGGGGATGTGGAGGGGGGTTTGGGGGTTTAGGGTTCAGGTTTAGGGGTTGAGGGTTTGGGGATTTAGGGTTTAGGGTTTAGGGTTTAGAGTGTTAAGGTGTTAGGTATTGTTTTGTTCGGGCTTTGGTACAAAGGAAGTCTAGGCCTCTTTTCGTTGGAGGGCATATGGGGTTTAGGATGTAGTTGGGCGGGTGAGGGCCTGAGAAGGGTTGTTCCAAGGTTGTCGTGTGGGTGTAGAGGCAGCGTTTTTCAAGCGGCAGACCCTACCACCCGAAACCCTAAACCCTACACCCTAAACCCTGGACCCTAAGCAGCTCGCCCCACCCCCCCCCTCCCAAAAAAAGAAGAAAAAAAGAAAAAGGAAAAAACAAAAAGGGGGGGAAAACAACAAACGAAACCAAAAAAAAAAAACAAAAAAGCCGCGGCGAAGCCGTAGCCCGAGAGAGCTGAGGCTGCTCGTGAGCATCTTCCGGATGCCCAGGTCCTTCCGTGTCTTCAGAGGGAGTCTTGGGGAATCTTCAGGGAGCCTTGGGGAGTCTTGGGGAGCTTAGTTTTAGGGAGACTTAGGGAGTTTAGGGAGTTTTGTTTAGGGAGTTTAGTTTAGGGAGTCTTAGGGAGCTTAGTCTTCGGGAGTCTTCGGGAGTTTAGGGAGTCTTAGGGGGAGTCTTCGGGAGCCTTGAGGAGTTTAGGGAGTCTTAGCGAGTCCTAGGTCTTAGGGGGTCTTAGGGAATCTTAGGGAGTCTTGGGGAGTCTCAGGGAGTCTTAAAGGAGTTTTCGGTAGTTAAAGGGTTCAGGGAGTTTAGGAAGTTTGGGTTTGGGAGTAGGGTTGAGGATCCAGGGGTTTGACGGCTTTAGGGAGCTTCGGCGCTTGGGTGGGGGGCTTTCACTGTAGCATTGGACCATGTAGAGTTTAGCTCAAGGTTTGAGAGTTTTGGGGGCCTTTTGCATCCTTTTGCTCGGAAGTTTAGGCCCCCGGTCTGAGGATGCAGGGTCTGGCTGCTTAGGGTTTACTACCATTTGCGTAAGAACCCCCCAAAAGCAAAGAATAATAATCCCTAGATTACCCTTTTGAGGAAGAATATTTTTTATATTTTTTGGGGTTCTTAAGCAAATAGTAGTTTAGGGCTTAAATTTTAGGGTTTCGGATCTCGGGTGTAGGGTGTATACAGGGTGTAGAAGGTTCAAGGGCCGCCTCTCCTGCCAGGGCTCCCATGTTGTGGCCCTTCAGCGGCTCATTGCCGTCTCGGCCCTGCGCGGGCGCTCAGGGGGGCCTTCGGTTTTTAGGGTTCAGGGTTTAGGGCTTAGGGTTTAGGGTTTAGGGTTTAGGGGGCACACCTCGAGCGTCGAAGGCTGTAGAGGAGCCTATAGGGTTCTAGATCTGGGGGTTTACGATATTGGGTGTACCTTACTGGGTCCTTATGGGATCGTACTCTTTGGGGGTCTATATCAAAGGTCCCAAAATGTCGCAAACCCCCATTTGAGGAAGAGGATGGCTTCCTGGGTCGGGGGTTTAGCCTTCCGGGACCCACATGAAGCGCCTCCTCCGCCTTGCCTTGAAGAAGAGCCCTTGTGTAGCTGAGGCCCGAGCAGTCCACGGAGATGTGGAGCGCAGGCGCCAGAACTCCCTAAGCCCTAAACCCTAAACCCTAAACCCTAAACCCTAAACCCTAAACCCTAAACCCTCGTAGGGAAGCCGCTTTTCAAGCGGAAGGGTCGGGTGGGACGAGGGACCCTAAACCCTAAACCCTAAACCCTAAACCCTAAACCCTAAACCCTAAACCCTAAAACCTAAACCCTAAACCCTAAACCCTAAACCCTAAACCCTAAACCCGAAACCCGAAACCCTAAACCCTAGCCTCAGAACACTGAGTCCCTCACAAGCCTGAGCCCCCGTCGATCTCTGGTATGGGCTTGTGGCTGCTTTCTAGTATCGTTTATTCCTCAGAGTTTCGGGTACCGAAACGAACGCCCCCACTTGAAACTTGAACCCTAAACCCTTAACACCCCTCAAGCCCCAAAACCCTTTATGAAACCCCTCAAGCTCTAAAAACCCCCTAACACCCCGACAGCCCCCTATAGCTCCAAACCCTGCTGGCAGCTGTTCGAGGCAGGTCCTGGCTGGACGTCCTTGCCTCCGCCAGGCCTGACGTACAGGTTTAGGGTTTAGGGTTTAGGGCTTAGGGTTTTGCGTTCAGGGTTTAGGGTTGAAGGCTAGGGTTTTAGACCCCAAAACCTCAGCAAGCCCCGAGCGCGCAAGGGGGGCCGTCGCCAGCGTGGCGCGCGAAGACGCAGGCACGCCTCAATTCGGGCGGGATATGGACTACCCAATCCCTAATTCCCTACTCAGAACCAGCAAGGACGTAGAAGTCCGACGCTGGCGATTGGGCTCGGGGACTGTTTCTGAACCCTTTTGGCAAAGAGCTCCCTCCCCCCCCCCAGAGTTCGGATCCCGTTGACTGAGAGATGTTCGGGGGTTCTCCGGTGTTGGGTTGCGGTTGAGTGCTCCGGGAGGGTGCCTGAGGAGTGAGGAGGGTATCGCGAACTGCTCATGATAAAACATGGTAACCATAAGGCAGGCGAAAAACAAACATCATACCAGCAGTCAGAACTTTGATCATCACCACACTCATCGACGAAAAGTCCCATCGCCAGTCCCTAAACCCTAAACCCGAAATTCTAAACCCTAAGCCCTAAACCCACGACCCTAGACCCAAGACCCTAAACCCTAAACCCCAAACCCCAAACCCTAAACCCGAAACCCTAAACCCTAAACCCTAAACCCTAAACCCCAAACCCCAAACCCCAAACCCTAAACCCTAAACCCTAAACCCTAAACCCTAAACCCTAAACCCTAAACCCTAAACCCTCTTTCTGCCATCACCCTGGTACGCAGGTGCGCTGCCGCAGCAGTGGCTTCACGTCATCGAGGCCTTCCTCCTTCCAAACCCTCGGATTTAGGGCTTCGGGTTGAGGTTTAGGGTTTAGGGCTTGGGGCTTTTGGGGTTTGGGGTTTAGGGTTTAGGGCTTTTAGCCCTAAACCCTAATCCCTAAACCCTAAACCCTAAACCCTAAGCCCTAAACCCTAAACCCTAAACCCCAAGCCCTAAACTCTAAAGCCCTAAACCCATCCAACCTGAAGGCGCTCTGGGCCCTCACCTCTTCGACGATGCACTGGCAGGTGGCTGCTTGTTCTTGAACCCTAAACCCTATAGGGTTTTTAGGGTTTAGGGTTTAGGCTTTCGGCTTTCGGGTTTAGGGTTTAGGGTTCAGGGACCCCAAGGCTCCAGATACTTTGCGTTTAGAACAAGTTTCACTTCTGAACAAATGCATCGCTTCCGCTTCATCGCTTTGACACCCTAGAGGTTTCCCTTTGCAGGAAGTACGTGCGACTCCAGATGTCGAACATCCTAGACCCTTTTTGAACACGGAACTGTGGAACCTAGAGCCGTCAGTGAACTATACCTTGCATAGTAGTACGCGGAATGTATATGTCTATGGGGTTTAGGGTTTCGGGATGTTTCGGGTGTTGGGTCCCAGAAAACTTCCACTGAGTTAAGAGCTGCTCTAGTACGGCCCCAGAATGGCAACCCCAAGACGCGTGTGAAGTTACCCTTAACCTGATGCCTCTTCAGACCGCCTTTCATGCTTTGCTTGGCCGGCGTCTTGACATAGGCCTGCCAGGAGCTTAGTATCTGACTCTTGAGTCTCCAAAACATGTCAAGGAAGCCCTCACTGCAAGAGCTCTCCCCAAAACCCCAAAACCCAGAAACCCAAAAACCCAAAACCCCAAACCCCAAAACCCTGAACCCCAAACCCCAAGCCTACAAGTTGAAGTTCTGACCTGGCGCCTAAACCCACAGTTCTCAAACCCTACTACTCCCTAAGGCTCCCCCTAAACCCTAAACCCTAAACCCCAAACCCTAAACCCTAAACCCTAAACCCTAAACCCTAAACCCTGAACCCTGAACCCTGAACCCTGAACCCTGAACCCTAAATCCCCCTCCCTTAAGAACCCTATAAAGCCTTCCGGCCAGGATAGGCGCTGCCAGTGTCCAGGAGGCAGCGCCGTGGCAGCTCAGTGTGCTCGGGGCCCAGCTGCTGAGAAACCCAAGACCCTAAACCCAAGACCTTAAGCCCTAAGCCCTAAACCCTAAACCCTAAACCCTAAACCCTAAACCCTAAACCCTCTTTTCAGTATAGTATTTAAACCTTGTAGTACTCGTGGGCAATGGCGGGCAATGGTCAAACTCGTGGGCAATGGTCATTTCTTCGTGGGCAATGGTCTTACTTTCAATCCTGGATCCCCTTGCTCCTTAGAACCCTCCCAAACACACATAGACCCTCTACTTCTAAGTACAATGCGTTTTGGGGCACCTTTAAGGTTGGGAAGGGGACTGGGTGCCCCAAACCCTAAATTCGAAACCCTCCGCAACACCCTCCGGAGGCGGCGCTGACGTCGTTGATGCTGCTCTTGCGGGGTCAAGGGAAGGCCACGGGACGCAGCGTGCACTTGGTCAGAGGTTTTTGTTTAGGGTTTAGGGCGTACCGGCATGTGGGGATCGGCGTAGGTACTGGGGTCCCACTGAGAAAGAGGAACCCCAACGGGGGTTTGGACCCACAACTTTGATTTCACATCAGGGTTTAGGGTTCAGGGCTTCATGATCAGGGTTATTGGGAGCTCATTGTTTGAGATCTTTAGGTTTTAAGCTGTTGTTTGCTGTGGACCAATGTTTCTGGGGATCTTCATGTTCAAGCCATTGACCAGTATGACCACTCTTGCAGGTGTCTGCTGTGGGACTTACGGTAGTATGACAAGCTCGGGATTGGGCCGCCGGCCTTGTTTGCACGCCAGACTGTGGGGCTTATTAAACTCAAGGCATGTGAGAAAGTACTGCGTTTTATCTGAAGCAGCCAAACACTGAATCTTCCTTTGATTCGTAGTTCATGGATTTGCTCTCACTAATTAGTTTCGGGCCTTGGGCTTAGTTGTTCTGAAGTTGCCATAGCGTCTTGCTGCTTTCTAGACTTCGAGAACCGTGCCAGCCATGGTGCCACAGCCCCGGCAACCGCAGCAGTTGCCTGCAATGGACCACGACCATCAAAGCAGTGCTCTGAACAGGAGGTCCGTGTCATCCTTGGCTTCATCCATTGATTCGGAACTTCTCAGAGCTGTTCCAATGGAATTGGTCTTAAGAGGCTGTGGGAGACAATGGGAGAATCGGGGCGTGGATGAATACCACCTGAGTCGGTGTGTCAGCATGATTGATGTATTCTTGAGTTACGACTGGGGAACGCGGCGTTGGCTGAAAACAGCCACACTGCTGGTCCATTTCAATAGCGTGCCAGCTGCAGTGGCAAGTTTGCTGACGTGCATGTTGGTATGCCTCCTCGTCTGTCTCAGGCTGTTGGACGGATGGCTTCCTGGCACTCTTGCCGTCCACGGTACTTACTGGCTGGTCTTCGTGTTCTGGCAGGATCTTCGCGGCCTCTGCAAGAAGAACATGGTCTTTCTTGATCGGCTCTGCATTGCGCAGCACGATTCGGAGTTGAAGAAGCATGGGATTATGTCCCTGGGTGGCTTCCTCTCCAAGTCGCGCGAGCTGCTCGTCTTGTGGAGCCCGCGATATTTCACCCGTCTGTGGACGGCCTTCGAGTTGTCGGTTTGAGAGAAGGTGAGGAGAAAGAGGCGGACATCGATTTTGCTCCAGCAAGCATGGGCCCGCTGCTCCTGTACTTTTCAGTTTTTGAAACGCTGTTAGTCGCCAGCTTCCACATTCTTGTGGCTCGGTATGTGGAGTCTGTGCTGCAGAAGCAAAGAATATATTTGAAGAATGAAGAGGACAAGAACAGCCTGTGGAATTTCACAATTGCCATGCTCGTCATTTGTGCGCCAGCATTTCTTGTGATTGCACCCATCGTCCTGTACCTTGGCACGATGCAGATGAAGGCTTTGCTGCAGCTGAGAAAGCAGGTGGATGAGTTTAAGATTCGAGAATCTCAGTGCAGCTGCTGTCAGATGGACCATTGCCACCCTGACACTGGTGAAGAGCTGCTGTGTGACCGGATGCTGGTCTTCGAAACTTTGAAACGATGGTATCCGCTCGAGATTTCTTCGGAAGCTTGTCTGGACAGATTTGACGAGGCGGTTCACAGAGAGCTGGGCGGCTATGTACGGAACAGGCTAGGCGCCGGCGCCCCACCCTTACGGCACGTAGTTGCCATCACCGTGCATCCTTTACTTGGCTTCCTCTGCATGTACGTCTACCTGGCTGTGAACGCCCACCTGTTTCCCTGGTCCGCCCTTGGCTGGATGATCGGATGGTTCCAGGCACCACCCATGGTGTACCTGGCACTCTGGGAGTTCTTACAGACTTGGAGGATGGGTGTGCGATTTGGGGATCGGTGCCCTTTGTGGCTTGTTTTGCTGCTTGGGGAGGCCGCCGGCATCAGCTTCAATGTTGCCATCTGGTTGCAGTACAATGCCTTCAAGTATACGTTTGGACATGACGTAAATTGGCCTGTCCTCGGCTCGCTGGCTTTCATGTGGATCACCTTCATCCTCCCATACATGTGCGAGTATTCGCCGAAGCTTCTCGGCAGAAATTAGCGCAGGCCTGTACAGCTCCCCTCCTCCCCCCTAAGAGGGATGCCTTGAGGTGTGCCTGGGCTAGAGCAATTGTTTTGAAGCACGCGCTTCGAGGCATAACCGTCTCAGCAGATCCTGGTTTCACAGCAGCAGCAGTGGTTTAAGCTCAGAGTACCTAAACCCTAAACCCTAAACCCTAAACCCTAAACCCTAAACCCTAAACCCTAAACCCTAAACCCTAAACCCTAAACCCTAAACCCTAAACCCTAAAGTAGCATGCCAGCCCATAAGCCTGCGCGAATAGAAGAAAGTGAGGAGTGGGGCCAAGGTGGGGCACCCCTGTTACCCTCCACCCCAAAGGCCCAACCATTAAGCCCCAAACCCGAAACCCCCAAGCCCTAAGCCCGAAGCCCATATCTTGAACCCTAAACCCTAAACCCTAAACCCTAAACCCTAAACCCTAAACCCTAAACCCTAAACCCTAAACCCTAAACCCTAAACCCTAAACCCTAAACCCTAAACCCTAACCCTAAACCCTAAACCCTAAACCCTAAACCCAAACCCTCAACCGGCACTTGGAAGTAGCTTCTCGGGTGGAAGTGGCTTCAGGCTTTGGGTTCGGAGAAGACTCCGAGGGACTGAACGGCCGCCTCTTGCAACAGACACGGGTCCTGAGCCCTATGCCCCAACTATTTTAGGGTTAAGGCCCCAAACCCTAATCCCCGAGCCCTTAACCTTAAACCCGAAACCCTAAACCCTAAACCCTAAAGCCTAAACCCCAACAGCACTTGTCCCTGATGAGGGCCAGGCCGGCAGCTCAAAGTTGCGCCCGGCGGCGCCAGATGCGGCAGAGGCCCCGGAAGACCCCTCCCCGGGCCCCCTACGGCTGTTCTGAAAGCCTGGTGTGTATTTGCTGGGGGGTTCAGGGCTCAGTGTTCAAGTCACAAAAGTCACAAAACCCTTCATCCCCAACCCTCAAAACCCAAAACCCGAAACCCTAAACCCGAAACCCTACCTGCGCACCAGAAAGATGAAGAAGCAGCCAGGAGCCTTGGCTCCGCTGGCCGGCATTTCGCTCAGGCCTGCTGCAGCTGCGGGTGGTCAGTCAGGCCGCTCAGCCGGCACAGTCTGAGCGCCGGGTTTTCGTGCGCCATTCCTGTTTGGCTACTTGGGGGTTTGCGATCATGAGGGACCCTGAATCTGCCTGACCCCCAAATCGCAGGATTCCCTTAGGATAAGGACCTTCAGATATAGACCAGACCCCACAGAGTAGGATCCCCTTAACATAAGGACCCCCAACAAGGTGTACACCGTGTACACCCCCCAACATCGTACCCCCCCCCCCCCCCCTACTGCGACCTGTGCTGAGGCGAGCTACTTGTACAGGTGGCTCGGAGAACCGGATCTTGCTGAAGCCTGCTCTCAGTGCGGATTGCAGCCCCTTGGCCTGCTGAAGGGCTAAGGCCCCACCAGGGTGGGTTTGGCGGGGCACCACCCAGCTGTTCTTGCTGCGCATAAGCCCTAACCCTAAGCCCTAGACCCTAAACCCTAAACCCGAAACCCGAAACCCGAAACCCTAAACCCTAAACCCTAAGGCTGATATCACAAAGACTTTGCGGAGACACTCGCTGGAAGCTGCGGTTCCTTTGCGATCGCGCAAGGCGCGGCGTCCTCAAGCAAACCGGCAGATCAACTCATTTGCACCATGCCCCTGAATAGGGTTGTGAGTTTAGGTTTAGGGTTTAGGGTTTCGGGTGAGCTTCCGCGGCAGCAGGTCTGCAATGGCTGAATCGCCACGCCTGGGCGAGATGGCACGGTGCAAGGCCGGCCGCGACATCTTGGAGGGGGGGACTGTGGCATGAATTGTTGCGGGACCCCCACTACTTCTCGAGTTGGTTCCTTTCAACCCCAAACCCTAAACCCTAAACCCTAAACCCTAGACCCTAAACCCTAAACTGAAAACCCTAAACCCCAAAACCGAAAACCCTAAACCCGAAACGCGCCAGGACACAAAGGCTGGCCATGAAGCGGAGACGCTGCTTGAGGAGATCGACCTCTTGTGGAACGAGAGGAGCGCTACCCTAAACCCTGGGACCCTGAGTAGCCTTGGGATATTTTGGGTTTAGGGTTCAGGGTATAGGGTTTAGGGTTTAGGGTTCAGGGTTTAGGGTTTAGGGTTCAGGGTTTAGGGTATATTTAGGTTGGGATGTTCCCCTTTATACTAACAGTCCTTAGTAAGGATTTTCGTCCCCCCCCCTATTATCATCCCTATTAAGGAGCTGTTTGTATAAGGGGGGAACATCCCAACGCACGACAAGCAAACCGGGAGTTGAAGCTCCGGGAGGTCAAATCTCGCAACCTGCACAGGAGGCTGAATGCCTGGGAAGGTCATTCCGGTTTCTTTTTTTGAGCACTTGTAGCCCCCACAAAAAGGGTCGGGTTTGGGGTTCCCCCAAAAAAGGGGGGATGAAGTGTAAGATCAATGGCCAAATCTGAAAAGCCCTGACAATGGGCATCCTGATTCCCCCTCAACCCTCAACCCCCGAGTCTCAAAATCCTCTCAGCCTGCAAAATAGACCCACGCAGCCCCCCAAATCCCAAACGCGAACAACCCTCCAGGCACAAAGGACACAGCCTCGCAACCCCAAACCCCAAGCCCTATAGGCCCTGAGTCCTGCATGACCCCCCGAGACAACCGAGCCCCAAACAAGACCCAAGCGCGTTGCAGGACGGGCGCCGGCGAGGTTGGGAGGGGTCATTTTGGGCTTTTGGGGGCCTCAGGTTGAGGGGTTGTACTGGTTCTGGGTTTAGTTGGGGTTCATTTAGGGCGTTTGGGCTTCGGGGACCCCCGAACACGAAGCATAAAACCCAAAAGGCCGAAAAGACCCTAGACCCGGAATCCAGAAACCCTAAACCCTAAACCCTAAACCCTATACCCTAAACCCTGAACCCAACGTGCACCCCCCAAAAATCCAATTAGACCCTGGCCTTTAGGTTATCAGGGCACGTGCGCTGACAAAACCTTCCCAAACGCCGCCCTTAATAAGGCAAGCAGATATGCCTAAACCTTGAATCCTAAACCCGAAGCCATAAACCCTAAACCCTAAACCCAAACCCTAAACCCTAAACCCTAAACCAGTGTCCTGTTGATGGCCAAGAGCTTTTTGGGGGAGGTTTTGTATTTAAGGGGAGAGCACCCTAAGACCCAAAGCCCAGAAGGCTTTTTCCAAGGGTACCCGTAAACCCTTCAACAAGCCCCAAAACCATATCTTGAGCGCCTAGAGCTCTTGAACCCTAAAACCCCAAGACCCTTGAACCCTTACCCTGAGACCGTAAACCCTTGGACCCTTAGACCCTCAAACACACCCCAAGCCCCTAAACCCTAAACCCTAAACCCTAAACCCTAAACCCTAAACCCTAAACCCTAAACCCTAAACCCTAAACCCTAAACCCTAAACCCTAAACCCTAAACCCTAAACCCTAAACCCTAAACCCTAAACCCTAAACCCTAAACCCTAAACCCTAAACCCTAAACCCTAAACCCTAAACCCTAAACCCTAAACCCTAAACCCTAAACCCTAACCCCTAAACCCTAAACCCTCAACCCCAAACCTAAAAACTCTTGCGAGGCCACTCCGCCCTGGGAGCTCCTGGTGCCTGGGCTCTGAGGGAAGGGGGGGTGTGTGGGGCCTCGTTGAGGGTTCAAGGGGTTAGGGGTTTAGGGGTTTAGGGGTTTAGGGTTTGGGGTTTGGGGTTTGGGGTTTAGGGTTTCGGGCCAGGGTTTGGGGTTTGGGGTTTAGGGTTTAGAAAGCCTGGTTATAACTAAGAAGTGCCTTGACCACGATTGTGAGCCCGGTTAAACCTGGGAGAAGAAGAAGCGCAAAGTAGGGTAGAAGTATGTCAGCCCGCCAAAGAAGAAGAATGTAGCATCTATCACAGGAACGGCTGCAAGAGCCCAACGACCATAGCGATAACGCTCCTGATTGCCTTGTGATTGCCATCTTGTCTGGTTTCTGAGAGACTTGTTTTTTTTGTCTGAAGGGGGCGTCGTTTGGTTTCAGACATGTAGTGGGCCTTTAGACATATCGAGATGGACGAATCAGCATGACGACGTGCTGTTTAGAATTGCCACCCACCGACAAAAAGTTTGAGTGCCCTGTTTTACCATGAACCTCCAAGTGGTGTCTCACGACGAGCATT
Organism: Symbiodinium natans; assembly: GCA_905221605.1. NCBI lineage: Eukaryota > Dinophyceae > Suessiales > Symbiodiniaceae > Symbiodinium > Symbiodinium natans. The sequence goes on from CAJNDS010002445.1 coordinate 161,602, forward strand.
CAGGCAGGCCGGCGAGCTTTGCGTTCGTTTGCGCATTCTGCATTCCGGTACGCCTGTGCCGGTACTTTCTCAAGCCCAGCCTACAAAACCCCCGGAGCCTTCAACCCTCAAGACTCTCCCGCAATCCCGAAAAAAGAAGCCCGCGCCCCCCAACCTCTAATTCCATCGGACAGGAGTTGTGGGCAGAGGCCGCCCCTGGCTTTGGGGGGGGGGGGTCTTCCTTTCAAGAGCCTTGTGGAAATGTGGCCATGTTCGGAGTGTTTAAGGGTTTAGGGTTTTCGGCGGTGTGGGGATTCAGGGTATAGGGTTTGGGGTTTAGGGTTTAGGGGTAGCACAGGAGCATGTTTGGGGTTTGGGTTCTTGGCGGGTTTCAGCAAACTTTGGGGCCCTATGCCCTCAACCCCCCGAGTCCAGGGTCCCCAACGCTTCTTGTATTGGGCCTTTTGGGCGATCAGGGTGTGCGCCTCAAGGGCAAGGGAAGAACCACCTTTGGGAGAATATGGTGTTTTAGGGTCTGGGGTTTCGAGAAACCCGAAACCCGAAACCCAAAACCCCCAAGGCCCCAAAAACCCTGAGGCTGGGCAGGGAGGCCAGCTAGAGCCCGAAACCCTAGACCCTAGACCCGAGACCCTCGACCCTAAACCCTAAACCCTAAACCCTAAACCCTAAACCCTAAACCCTAAACCCTAAACCCTCAACCCTCAACCCTCAACCCTCAACCCTCAAGGCTGGGCAGGGAGGCCAGGGAGAGCCCGGCTTCCCGGTGCTCGCTCGCTCGTGGAAGCTTCGCCTCAAAGCCGCAGCCCTTCATCGCCGGAGACTGGGCTTTCTTGGGGTTTAGGGTGGTTTGGGGTTTAGGGTTTGGGGTTTAGGGCTTGGGGTTTGGGGTTTAGGGTTTGGGGTTTAGGGTTTGGGGTTTAGGGCTTATGGCATAAGTTTGGGGGGGGGGTTTAGGGCTTTCCTGTTAAGGCAGGGTTTAGGTCCCAGTCAGCAGCCCATCAGTCTGATCCCTCAGCTGTCGATCCTAGACCCGAAGCCCGAAACCCGAAACCCGAAACCCGAAACCCTAAACCCTAAACCCACAACCCTAAACCCTAAACCCTAAACCCCCCCCCCCCCCCTAAAAGCCCTTGAAGCGGCCCAGGACATCTCCGGCTTCCTGGTCCGCCCACCTCCGGGGCCTCCTCGCGTGGATGCGCGAGAGGCCGCTGCCGCTGGGGCACTTGCTGCTGATGGTGGCGCAGGCCCCCCATCTAAGCCCTAGACCCGAAACCCTAGACCCTAAACCTCTTCTACGTATGCATTATAATAGGGATTCCAAAAAGGACCATAATTCTGACAATTAGGTGGGTTTAGGTAGGCTACAGCAGTGGGCATGTTACCCTGATCAAAGATGTGTATGTTCAATATACGTATGGTATCTGGTATGATATGTACTGTTAAAAATTGTTAGGAAGTACCTACCGTTTTTTGGGGGCTTTGGTCTTGGGGCTTAGGGTCACTAGCATGGGGAGTTGTCGTAAAAGAACATAGTGCCAATAATCAGGGCAAACTTAGTTCAAGGTGGCCTTCACAGCAACCCAGGCCTTCTTTGAGGACGCAATGGGGAGTGATCAGCAAGAGCCTTGTGGCGATGATCCCTCGGCTCCGGAGCTTCTGGCAGCCCTGCAAGCCTGTGCGCGGGACATTGCCCGAAGCGAGAGACGGCCGGCACTGCAACCTCACCAGGAGCAGGCTGTTCTTGCTGCTGCCGAGGCAGGATGGGGGATGCGTGTGCAAGCGCACCGACCAGCACTCCCAAAAGAAACCCTGAAACCCGCTGAAGGATGGCTCGTCCAGTTCGGCCAAGCTTGTGGCGGTCCTACACCTAGCTGCAGGAGCCGTTCGAGGCAATGCCGCAGAGGGCTGCCAAGTGCAGGGCGTAGCAGTGCCGTAGCTCTTTGGGCATGGATGTCTGCTGAGTTTCGTGTGCTCTATCTCCATCAGATGCTCTCGCGGCGGGCGACAGCGCGGCCCTGCGGTCTTCAGCGCAGCTTCTCCTCAGGGCAGCTGAGGTGGCTCTGTCTTCTTTGTCACCTCGTGTTTAATTTGCCATGCCGTGGCCATGCCATGGCCATGCTGCGCCCATGCCATGTGCACACGTCAGGCTTGCAAGAGCCGGGCGGATGCTTCGAGATCGGAGGAGGTACTCCTAAACCCTAAAAAACCCAAGCCCTCAACCCAGAAACACCCTACACCCTAAACCGCATGAAGCCACTCAAACGTCAACTTTGCCGACAGGTGCGAGGCAGGGACCATGACCGCAGCCGCTCACGCAGCCGCTCACGCAGCCCCTGCCGCATCTCATCGGAGGGCTCGAGCTGTCGCTGGACTCGGGAGTACTGGTCCCTGTGCAAGCAGGCAAGGCTAGATATCCACCAGCGTCCTTTTATTTGTAACTTCGCCTGATGTCTATACATATATATATACACATATATACACACACACACACATGCACATATATACGCACAAACACAATGCTTTTTCGGATAAACCAGCCGTTATAATGGTAGTAGTATGATATCCATTCTAATTCGACAGGCCGATATTCGTAGTCTGGGGCGAGGAGTCTTCTGCGTAACTGAGACTAATGGCCCACAACGTGAGCCATCACCCCCACCAGCGGGGTGCTGAGCCGAGGTAGAATCATAGCCCCGCTCCGATCCTCATGATTCATGCGTGGGCCAGGTTGGGGATCTTATTTCTGTGGTAGCCACCCTACATCCTAAACCATACGCCCAATAACTGTACAAGCATCTAGGGAAACAGGTGCTGTTAGCGCTGGGCGGACCCCCCACACCCAGAAGTTCTCCACCGTGGCTTTGGGCAGGTTGTTCCGCTGTGCTCCGCGGTGTCGCTCCTCTTCCTGACGGAGCTTCGCTCCATGCAGCGGGTGGTCGACGGTCTGGGTGATGCCAGCCTCTTGGACGTACTTGAGTCTGAAACCCTACAGCCCTGGCAGCCTACATGGATTTCCATCTTGGTTTTTGTTCATGTTTGGGTACCCAAAAGAAGCTTCGAATAGGAGCCCCCAAAAACCTGCCCACAACCCTGAAGCTAGTTGTAGCAGTTAAAGCCCTATACCTCTCTGTATAACCTTCATGTCTGCACAGTACGTGTAGCTTCAAAAGTGGAGTGGAATGAAGACCCCAAGCCCCCCCCCCCCCCCCCCCTCCACGAGCGCCTGACACCCTCAAAGGAATGACGTAAGGCTTGTGCAGGGTTAAGGTCGAAGCCCCAATGCCCTCGAACCCTCGAAGGAAAGATCAAAGTCGTAGCAACAAAGCAGTCCCAACGCCCCCAGGAAGTGTCCGAAGGTTACTACGACCCGGAACACCCGAAACCCTCAAAGGAACGATGCCCTAACTTTAGCGTTTACGGAAGCCTCAAACCCTAAACCTCCCCGAAGGAAGCCCTCAGAGGAATGATGCAGCATTTCTTCAGCCAGCCTCATCTGGACCTCAAGCCCGCCACCTCATCGGAGAAGCTCTCGTCGGGCAGATGCTTGCTTGAAGGCTCATGAAGTAGCCAAGAAAAGGACTTGCAGGTAGGTTAAGAACCCTACTTAAGAACTCCCATGAACCTTCAAGCAGTATTGTGGCGAGGTTCACTAAGCTAAGGTCTCTCGTGGGGTTAGTGTTTAGGGTATATGACCAGTTCTGTGCCCCCTCCCCCAGTAGGTACCGAAAACAGGCAGTTTGGGGTATGATCCCCAGAGTATCCTTGAAGAGGGTTTAGGGTTTCAGGCTTAGGGTGATATTACACTTTCCCTTTAGTGTCTTTAGGCTTTAGTGGAGCATCACCTTGGCAGTTCCTTAGGAAACTTCACAAGTAAGGCTGGCTGGAGGAGGTGGATCCGGGCCTCTCCCTTGCTTGGCTGCAGGCTGGAGCACCACTTTGGGCTGTTTTGGTTATCGATTCTTGAGTCTTCCCTGTCGCTGAGGCTTCAGGGGGTAAGATACCTTCATAGAATCACCCGTCAATCTTGGACCTTACATGCACCAACCCACCCCTAAGCCTCAAACCCTCAACCTCAAACCCTACCAACCTCCCAAACCCCGACCGCCCAAGCTGCAAACCCCAAACCCGAAACCACCCAAGCCCCAAGCCCAACACCCTTGGGCGCCCTAAACCCTAAACCTCAAACCCTAAACCCTAAACCCTGAGCCCAAGCCCTAAACGCTAAACCCTAAACCCTGAACCCTAACCCTAAACCCTAAACTCTAAACCGTGGTGCAGGTGGACTGGACGGTCCCATCACTCCGGGTCACGCGGTCCCTCGATGGCGGCCTCGGGCTGCCCAGCCACGCGCAGTTGGTGTCTCAACAGGTGGGCGGGGGGCAGTTTAGGGTTTAGGGTTTAGGGTTTATATAGGGTTTAGGGTTTAGGGTACCCGAGACCCTGACTCCAAAAACGCCTGAACTCCAAAACAGGTAGTATGGGGCATAAACAGGGTGCTGGGACAGGGCATGATAGGGTGTGAGGGTTCTTCAAGGGGTTAGGATGTAGGGTTCATTGCCAGTTCTCTGAATATAGTGGGCCGTTTCCGGTACCCTGAAAAAAAGGCTCGGTAGTATAACTGGAGCATCCCAAAGGAGGGCCCTAAACCGCAAATTAAGCACTCCCAAACCCTAACCCTTCAGGGTTTATCTTGAGGGCTCAAGGTTCAGGGGTTCAGCGAACGAGGGCTCAGCCGCCTTGCCAGGTGAAGCTGCCCCATGGGCTCCTCGCGCGCCTGCAGGAGAGAGGGTTTAGGGTTTGGGGTTTAGGGTTTAGGGTTTGGGGTTTAGGGTTTAGGGTTTAGGGTTTGGGGTTTAGGGTTTAGGATTACGGGGTTTTGGGTTTCAGAGTTTGAGGGGGTTCAGGCTTAGTGCTTGGGTTTCGGGGTTTAGGGTTTGGGGCTTCAGGCTTGGGGGTGATTGTTTGGGTTTAGGGCTTAGGGCTTAGGGTTTAGGGTTTAGGGTTTTGGGGGGTTTAGGGCTTCCTAGGCTGGACGTTCAGGCCTTAGACTCCCTAAGACCCTGTAATGGGATTTTAACAAAGACATGACGAGGAGGGGCTAGGGTTCAGTGTGACATCCCTTTGATCTCTCAAAAGGGCTCAGGGTTCAGAATTGAGCAGCAGAATTCCAAAGTCCCAAAGTCCGCCAGTTCCGAACACGATGCTCCCGGGCTCCAGCCGAACATTGCGGCTACCCCTCGGGAAGTCAGGGTCCCGAAGCCCCAATCCCCCAAACGCTAAAAAGCCCCAAGCCCTAAAGAGCCCCTAAACCTCAAGGCCCTACACCCTAAACCCTAAACCCTAAACCCTAAACCCTAAACCCTAAACCCTAAACCCTAAACCCTAAACCCTAAACCCTAAACCCTAAACCCTAAGCCCTAGACCCTAGACCCTAGAACCCTAAAACCCTAAACCCTAGAACCCTAAACCCTAAACCCTACACCCCAAACCCTAAACCCCAAAACCCTGAACCCTAGAACCCTAAACCCCAAACCCCAGAACCACAAAACCCCAAACCCCAAACCTTGCAGGAGGAGCTCCGCAGCCTCCATGCCCTCAACGGGCAGAAAATCCGGGAGCTCTGGCAGCGGGCCGACAAAGGTACCGAGGCCCACGGGGCTAGGGTTTAGGGTTTAGGGTTTAGGGTTTAGGGTTTAGGGTTTAGGGCTTAGGGTTTAGGGTTTTCCCCCTTACGAATTAATATATTCATTTGAGTTCATATTCAACATATGTGTTTTATTCAGGTTCTAAGGGGAGTGTAGGTTTAGGGTTCAGGGGCTTCTAGAGTTTCGAGGTTTAGGGTTCAGTGTCGAGGGGCTTCGAGGGTTCAGGGGGTTCTAGGGCTTCTAGGGTTTAGGGGGCTTCTAGGGTTCAGCGCTGAGGTGATAGGCATTCGATGTTTCTGGGGGCAGTATGGTTCTAGCGTTGCGAGAGGGTGCAGAGGGCTATTTAGGGCTTTGGGTTTACGCCAGGCCTTACAGCTTAGGCACGAGGGAGTCCATGGACCTAGGTCCACCTTGCAGCCAAGATGCCCAGGCCTCCAATCTGCAGGAAGTCTTCGCATGAGTCCTCAAGGCTGCCTCTCACCCCACCTTCCCCTGCAAGCTCGTAGACCCCAAGGCTCTGAACGCAAAGCCGCGAAGCTCTTTCCCTCGAGGCCGTGCGACGTGAGTTCTGGAGCAGCCGGAAGCGCTTCGATGCGGAGCTGGGGCGCCTGGCGGAGAAGGTGGAGCAGGCGTCGGTGTGGAGAGTTCACGGCCTGAGGATTGATGTGCGCGTTGAGGATGGTGATGGTTGGTGATGATGGTAATGGATGATGATGCTGATGCTGATGCTGATGCTGATGCTGATGCTGCTGATGATGATGATCATCATCATCACGCTTGGTGGCATTGCCTATACAGCTGCCTGCCTATGTATCTGTGAATCTGTTGTGTGGAGTACCGTTGTTATCTCCCTGCTTGTACATCAAGCGACCTATCGTTCCACCTGGCCATCGGCATCGACCAACCCATCCTTCGACCCAATCCATCGTTCTGTCCACGGTTTAGGTTTTAGTGCTTATGGCTTAGGGCTTAGGGGAAAGGGTTTAGGGTTTAGGGTCTAGGGTTCCAAGCACCTGTGTCTACCTGCCCATCTGCCACACCCGTCGATCAACCTTTCCAATCCGTCCATTCACCCATCCCAGAAACACACGAACTGCCAGCGATCCATCGCAATCTTTCGTGGTTCGACCGATCGAACCCAACTCGCAAACCCTCTCGCCATGACGGCTGCTTCGCGTGTTGGCTTTCCGAAATCGGGGTGCGAACCGTCGTTAAAGCAGTTCGGGTGTTCGGGAGGTTGAACAATGTGCGAAGAGAGTTCGGAGCATTGTCACGATTGGCAACGAGCTCCAAAGTACACACGCCTTTCTCAGCATCGCTTGGTATCCACCGCTCAGTCGCATGCTCGCTTTCCCGAAGCACTAAACCCTGCACCCTAAACCCTAACCCCCAAGCCCCTGAACCCTACACCCTCCCCTCAACGCCTAAACCCCCAAGCCCCTAAACCCTGAACCCTAAACCCTAAACCTTCAAACCTGAACCCTAAACCCTAAACCCTAAACCCTAAACCCTAAACCCTAAACCCTAAACCCTAAACCCTAAACCCTAAACCCTACACCCCCAAAAGCCCTAAGCCCTAAACTCCCTAAGACCCTCAGAGCCTGCAGGAGATGCTTGGGCCATGGCGGTTCTTGCTGGCCCCGTGGCCACAGGCGGACCAGGCGCGGGAGGTGCTGCTGGCCAGCCTGGATGCGTGGATCGAGGAGAGTTTGGGGTTTAGGGTTTGGGGTTTTGGGTTTAGGGTTTGGGGTTTGGGGTTGAGGGTTTTGGGTTTTGGGTTTCGGGGTTTAGGGTTTGGGGTTTAGGATTTGAGGCTTTTGGTTTGGGGTTTAAGGTTTAGACCCCAAAGCCCCAAAACCCCAAAACCCCAAACCCTAGACCTTAAATCCTAAAACCCTCACATTCCAAGAAAAAAGGCTTTGGCGGCTTGGGAGGGGTGTCCTACCTGGCCACCCTCAAAACTCCCCCAACCCCTCAAGTTATGAAGGGTTTGGGGTTTTTGAGTTATGGGTTTTTGGGTTTTTGGGGGTTTGGGGTTTGGGAGTTTGGGGATTTGGGGTTTTTGGGGTTCAGGGTGTCGAGGGTGTGGGGCTTACTTCAACCGAAAGGTGTGAAGTCCAAAACCCCGAAGCACACAACCCAAACAGGAGAACCCCCCCCCTCCCCCCCAACATCTTGTCCCCCATGTAGTAGTTCCTTGGAGGAGTCGGCCTCCGCCAGCCAACGCACGCTGCGGGGGTCGCAGCCTGTGCGCCCGGAGGCTGGAGGGGGGCGTGATCAGGGATTGTGGGGATTTCGGGTTCGGTAAGGTTTTGAGGATCTTGAGGGCTTTAGGGGCTTCGATGGGGTTTTGAGGGTCTTCGAGTTTCCACCCCCTCCAAACCCCGAACCCAAACCCCGAAAAGTTCAGCGAAGCTCCCCCAAACCCTAAACCCCAAACCCCAAACCCCAAACCCCGAACCCTAAATCCTAAACCCTAAACCCTAAGCCCTAAACCCTAAACCCTAAACCCCGAACCCCGAACCCTAAACCCCAACAAGCCCTGAAGCCCTGAAGTCTTCCATCGGCTTCGTGGGGTTGGCCTCGCCTCAGGGCTCATTAAGGAGTGGTCGTATACGGGGGAACGTCCCAAGGTTAGGGATTCAGGCTTTTTGGGTTCTAGGGTTGTTTCATGCGCAATGCTGGCAGAGGGCGCCCAACAGCGCTTCCTTCTGGTGGCCTCGGCATTTCAAGGGACGGGGAAGCGAGGTTCAGGCCTTTGAGGGGCTCTTGTGAAGGCCTTTCAGTCCGACGGATTGAAGTGCAAAGTTGTCATCGTCAAGTCGAGACCCCACACCCTACACCCTACACCCTACACCCTACACCCTACACCGTACACCCTACACCCTACACCCTACACCCTACACCCTACACCCTACACCCTACACCCTAAACCCTAAACCCTAAAGCCTCAAGTGCTGCTTGTAAAGGTTTAGGGGCTTCGGCTTTATACGGTCTAGGCCTTCCTCGGTCGTCCTGAGCCTCCGGGGACTAAAGTCTAGGGCCGGGGCTTGGCGCAGTTTCCCAAAATACTTCGCTGGGAAATGCCCCTCATGTTCCACGCCTCATATGATTTCTTCCTTATATATATATATATATGTATATTTACATAGTATGATATATGATATATGATATATATATATATATATATACGTATACACATATAAATGTATGTGTATATTGTTTGCATGTATAAACAGAAGAAAGTAAATACAAATAAAAAGAGAGCGAGCGATTCTGTTTCGCCCCTAAGGCGCTGCTGTTCCTGGAAGCAGACAAGCTCGAGGCCCTCCGACCCCCAAGACCCAACACCTAAAACGAACGGCTCCGCCAGATTTCGCGCGCGGGTTTTGGGAAACCCTGGTCCGAAGCCCTAACCCTAAACCCTAAACCCTAAACCCTAAACCCTAAACCCTAAACCCTAAACCCTGAACCCTAAACCTCAAAGAGCCTTAAGCCCCCTTTGGAGCCCACTGTGACGCAGGCGGGTGAGATAGCCACCGTGCTGGAGGCCGGGGGGGTCTAAGGGTAGTTTCATGGAAACCCTAAACCCTAAACCCTCAACCCTCAACCCTAAACCCAAAACCCTAAACCTTCATTTGGGTCCCTTACCTGATGTATGGGCCCTTAATTTGTGTAGGGTCTATTAGGGGCTTCTAAGGGGGTCCCCTGTTAAAGGCCCCTCAAGGGCTAAGGGACCATGTCACTCCCCTAAGGGGGGTCCTTAGCGAAGCACAAGATCCTACAAGCTGGGAGCCTTTTCTTTGAGAATGCCAGCTTCTGAAGACGAGAAATAGGTGTATATATATATATATAGACATATATATATACATATATATATATATATATATAAAACACACCCTATAAACCCCCCACACACACCCTGTAAACCCTACAAACCCTATAAAACCCTGCAAAACACATTAAGCCCATACGCCCTAGACCCTCAGTCCTGAGCAAGAGGAGTTCTGGCCCGGCGACAGCTCCCGCCTACGGCGCACGGCCTCCTCGCTGAAGAGGCTGGAGCCTGTTAGGCGTCAACAGGGCAGTTCTCAACACTTTTGGCTTGTTTATGGTTAGTTTAGGTTTTAGGGTTAAGGATTTAGGGTTTAATTTTTAAGGTCTTAAAATTCAATAAGGGAGTTCTCAAAACTGTGTGGCCCCTTTACGTGAAGGTTCATGTGCAGCTAGAAGTAGGGTTGTAAGCAAAGGAAACCTGTGTTACAACCTTAAACAAGGCATTTACAACCCTACTTCTAACTACTATTTGCTTAAGAACCCCCACAAAAAAGAACAAAGCAAGAATCCCTTGTTACCCTTATAGGGAAGAGAGTTTTATATATTTTTCAATTTTTTTGGGGTTCTTAAGAACCACACAAAAAGAAAAAGAGAAAACCAAATAAACCTTACTGCCCTTATAGGGAAGAATATTATATTATTTCATTTTTTTATTCTTTGGGTGGTTCCTAAGTAAACAGTAGCAACTACCCATGGAACTACCAGGATGGCTACCCTAAGAAGAAAGGCACCGTCTCACAGCAGGTACACGAGAAGGAGGTCGAATCAGGGAGCTAAGCCCAATACACCCTAAGCCCTAAACCCTAAACCCTAAACCCTCAACCCTAAACCCTAAGCCCTAAACCCGAAACCCTCAACCCTCAACCCTAAACCCTCAACCCTAAACCCTACCAAGGAACCCGTAAGTCTTGCCAGGTACCGGTCGGACTTCCGAGCGTCCGTGGACCTGCGCGGGATGGCCCCGGAGGCTTACGAAAGGGCCCGAGGATGCTTGAGTTTTAGGGTTTAGGGTTTAGGGTTAAGGCACGAGTGTAGGGTTTAGGGTTTAGGGTGAGGGGTCTAGGGTTTAGGGTTTAGGGTTTTTCACAGGGATCTGACCTTTTGCACCCAAAATCCTCCAAGCGTGATGAAGCCTCAGGGTTTAGGGTTTAGGGAGACCCTAGGCCCCAAACATCGAGGAAAATATTCGGGGCTGCAGACTCAGGGTGTCAGAGTGCCGGGAGACTTTGCGCACTTTAGGATTTCGGAGTCAGAGGGGTTCAGGATCGGGTTCTCCAGGGCTAACTAGGATCTTCCGGGTCCCTTAGATTTCAACGCACCTATCCGTGCTGAAGACGTTTCCCTGTCTCCTTCGCTTGGCTACGTTCCGTCGGCCTCTTACTCGGCCTGCTTGCTATGTGTGTTTGGTCTTTGATTTCTCACAGTGCCTTCTTTCTACAAGTTGGGACTGCCCAGGATTTCGGCCGGGAGGTGGAGTTTGTTGGGGTGAGTCAAGGAGCAGGGTGCTCTCTCTCTCTCTCTCCTCTCCTTGTTTCTTATTCTGTCAGTATCTCTTTCACCAAATGCAAGCGCACCTCCCTAAATCCTAAACCCTAAACCCTAAACCCTAAACCCTAAACCCTAAACCCTAAACCCTAAACCCTAAACCCTAAACCCTAAACCCTAAACCTAAACCCCAAACCCCAAACCCTAAACCCTAAACCCTAAACCTTGTAGAAGCCCCTGGCTGCCAGGTGCCACTCTTGCTGTACGTGGATGCGACCGTGGCCCAGCTGCCTCTGGAAGCCTGCGCCTGTCTCAGGCAGCCTGGACCGGGGTTGGGGTTTAGGGTTTAGGGTTTAGGGTTTAGGGTTTAGGGTTTAGGGTTTAGGGTTTAGGGTTTGAGGGTTTGAGGGTTTGAGGGTTTGAGGGTTTGAGGGTTTAAGGGTTTAAGGGTTTAAGGGTTCTCAGGGTTGGCTCGGGGATGTTCGTGCCCAGTAGCAACTTCATGATGTACGGAAACCCGAAACCCTCCAGAGTGCCCGCGGAGGGGGGCAGAAAAACAGAAAATACACTAATGCACTGATACACCGATAACCCCGCGCACCCTCGCGTTCGTATCGGCGTGTCGGCGTATCGGCGTATCGGTGTGCCGGCGTATTTTCTGTATCGGTGTATCTGTGGGGGGGGGGGAAGAGGTAAGGAGATACACCGATGCACCAATACACAGATACATATCCATACACCGAGGGGACAGGCGGGGTTGGGGGAGGTGGATATCGGCATATCGGGACAAGGGCGATTCACGGATACCCCGACACATCCAAGCACAACCAGCGGGGATACTGGCGTATCGGCGTATCAGCGTAAGGGCAATGCACCGATATTCCCCGACCCAGGGGGGTCTAGCAATGCACCGATGCACGGACTCAGGGGAGTCCTGGGGGAGGGCGTGGTCGACGCATGCTTGTGGCAATCAAGGCCCAGTAATTTCTAGGCCTGGTTCGGCTTTTACGCCAAGGGGGGTACCGGAATGTTTCATTCAAGGCTTGTGCTCAGGAATAGAGCACAAGGGTTTCTGCATGTTCTGGAGCATTTGCTCGCACGCATGCACGACAACAGCAAATCTGGGTAGCAAATATACTCTTTGCGGACCCTAAACCCCAAGCAGGCCCAGACAAAGCTAGGCCTCCTTTGCTTTCGGTGTGGGGGGTTGGCCTGTCGACGCAGAAGAAAAGAGGGGCGGGAGGAGGGGCGAGGGAGGGGTTGAGGGGGATGTCAACATATCGGCGTGTCGGTGTTAGGAGGGGGGGATATCGGTGTATCGGCGTTTCGGGGAGGGTAGAGGGCAGCCCGAGGAGGAGACATTGGCGAATCGGCGTATTGGCGCATTCGCGGTTGTGGGAATATCGGCGTATCAGTGTGTCTGCGTAGCGGCGTCTCGGCGAGGACAGGGGCGACGGAATGTCGGCATAGCGTATCGGCTGAATTATTAGCTTATCGGCGTATGGGCGTCCCGGGGAGGGCGGGGGGGGGGGGGAATCGTATCGGCGTATCGTCGTATGGGCGTATGGGAATGGGATTCAGGGGGGTATCGGCGTATCGGCGTATGGGTGTTTGTAGGGGAAGGAGGGCACGGGGAGGGATATCGGTGCATCGGCGCATCAGCGTCTCGGCGTTCGTGGGGGAGGGGGCGTAAGTCGGTTTTCGCCCCTCGGTGCATGCACGCTAGTTGAACGACCCTAGGAGGGTGCTTCTTGGCGCGTCCGGGTCGGCATAATGGACATTCAGCAGGCTGTTTTTGGTGAAGCCGAGAGAACATGTTGAACCTTTTGGTGCTATGAGAAGATATGGGGGTATTTAGCTGGGGCATGACGTCGAAGATCCTTCAGACCCGAAACCCTAAAGCGCTCAAGCCCCACATCCTGCAAACCCCTGCCTACAAACCGCAAGGAGTTGGATCATGAACTTCAAACTTGAGAGCCCTTCAGGTCTCTTAAAGGGCCCGATGCCCTGGCAACGCAACGGCTTTGGTTTTGCATGGGTTTTGGGGTTAGGCGCGGTTAAGGTTGTGGGGTAAGGCCTGCAAACTTGGAAGTTTTGAAGGCTTTGTGTGCAGGGCTCAGGGGCTTCTCAGCTTGCAGGCGCTCAGTTGCAGGCACTCGGTTGCACCCTTGTTGGCCCCATGAGGCATCGGCAAGTCGTGCGTGGGCTTGCTCCCAACATGACGCCCCTCGATGGCAAGTGGCTGCACCGCACATGCCCCCAAACTTACCCGAAACCCTAAACCCTAAACCCTAAATTCTAAACCCTAAGCCCTAAACCCTAAGCCCTAAACCCTAAACCCTAAAACTTCATCAGCCCCACAAGGCCCCACAAGGCCCCCCTCCTTCCAGGCTGAAGGCGCTGGCCAGTGCTGCGGGCGCCAAGCCCAGGAGCTCCTCCTTTTGTTTTTTTCTGGCTTGGGGTTTAGGGTTTAGGGTTTCGGGTTTAGGGTTTAGGGTTTAGGGTTTAGGTTTTAGGGTTTAGGGTTTAGGGTTTAGAGTGTGCCGATGTCATTGTGTTGCTAAGTTGAGCCCTCAACTCCAACCCCGAACCCTACAAGCCCTGAACCCGAAAGCCAGGACGGGCTATTTCATCATCGACCCCGCGGAGGACTGCACAAAACCCTAGACCCTAAACCCCAAACCCTAAGCCCTAAACCCTAAGCCCCAAACCCCAAACCCCAAACCCTAAACCCTAAGCCCTTACCCCTAAACCTTAAACCTTAAACCCTAAACCCTAAACCCTAAACCCTAAACCCTAAACCCTAAACCCTAAACCCTAAACCCTAAACCTTAAACCCTAAACCCTAAACCCTAAACCCTAAACCCTAAACCCCAAAACCCTAACCCCTGTACCATACTGTAATCATGCTCTGAGGACTGCACCAACATGGGGGACGTGCGCCAGCTCCTGGCCCGCTGGAGTTCCGTTGGCCAGGCCCCATTTTGAGTTTAGGGTTTAGGGTTTAGGGTTTTTTTGCGGATTTTTGTGTTTTTGGGGCTTTTGGGGGTTTTTAGGGGTTTAGGGGCTTTAGGGTTTTCTGGGGTTTAGAGCTGTCAGGGGTTTAGGCAAATGGCTCAAGCCCTGGCAACGAGTCCCCAGTTGGGTGCGCATGTTTTTCCCAACTCATTCGTGCCCGCTACGCTGCTGACATGGAGTCGGGCCTTCGCGAGCTCTCTGCATGCATCATCGCACACAGCATCCAACTTGCAAAGCGCGGTTGCGTGCATGCAGCGCAGCACCTTTGGGGAGCGCTCTTCATGGCTTCGGCAGCGGCAAATGCAGATGAAGGCAGAAAGAGGAAGGTCATGGAGCTGGCCCCTTCCGCAGGGAAGCCAGGAGGTCACGGGAATTCGTCGTGCCTTTGTGCGCAGCAGACGTGCGCGATCTGCGCGAGAACCCCTCGTGGTGATGCTCCGGCGCCGGCACGCCGGGGAGCCAGGGCGCAAAAGAAGGCTTCATTTGAACAAGTGGAATGAGAAGGTCTAATTTCAACTGTTTGGGTTCATAAGAAGGCCTGGGCCTCGTTTCAACAATTGGGGGCCTGAATTAGTAAGGGTAAAGACCTCTTGAAAGAAAATACAGTCAGCTCATGAAAATATGTTTTTTTTTGGGGCGCCCAGAAGTCGCGACTGCGATTTAAAGACTTGGCTTTTCAAGGCTTAGGGCAAAAGTGTATGTATGGGTAATTCCTAAAGCCCAAAACATTCGAAGACCCTTCCACAAACCCCAAACCCTTAAACCGGTAGGTTTTGGGGTGTAAGGTTTGCGAATTTAGGCCTATGACACTTGCTTTCGTTTTGGTTTTCCGGTTCGAGACTTCAAAACCGTACCCTGCGTCCTGCACCGTAGCTTGAAGCCACAACCCCTACATCCCCGGGCCGAAAGTTTCGAGCTACGGGGCCTCTTCCTGCATGCTTAAACGACTCTAGCGTGAGTGCCGACAAATGTCGTTTTCACCACACCGGCTAGCGGAGCAACTAATACCCCGCTTTAAAAATATAGTACTGTTTCAATACTGGAGGAGGCCCCAGGGCTCACTTGTGTCAGGAGTTTATGGGGAAGAGGGTGTTGCAGGCGCAGTAGACTCTACCCAGCCCTTGTGTATCCCTAAACCCTAAACCCTAAACCCTAAACCCTAAACCCTAAACCCTAAACCCTAAACCCTAAACCCTTCACCCTTCACCCTTAACCCTGAACCCGAAGACGCAGGCCTGGCACGGCCACACTGGGCAGCCGATGCCCGCATCGAAGGAAGCAGCTCGGGTTGCAGGATGGTTCAACAGAAGTCGTAAGGGGCTTGGATGTTTTTTTTTTTTTTGGGGGGGGGGGGGTCTTTTGGGAGCCTCTTGGGGCGCCTCTTGCGGTGCCTCTCTTGGGGCTTTGCTTTCGGATGGCCTTTTTTTTCCAGCCGTTGACGCATCTTGGCGCCTTGTGTTCGGCATTTGGGGGTTGGTTATTGTTGTTGTTTTTGTTTTTTTTGTTTGCGCGGGGCGGCTAGGCCTTGCTCGTAGTGCTGCTTCGTGAAGATAGACAATGCTCATTCGTGATGGGCTTGAGGGTTTCGGGGTTATAAGTTGACCCGCACTGGGATATGATCTAACTTTTGGCGTCTTTCGGGGTCTCTACGTCCGAGAGTCCCCTAGGTCCATTCAAAAAGAATCCGAAAAGAAAACAAGAAGCCCCTGCCCTAAATGCTCAGCCCCTAAGGCTGCCTAAGCCCTAGACCCGAAACCCGAAGCCCTAAACCCTAAACCCTAAACCCTAGACCCTAAACCCTAAACCCTAAACCCTAAACCCTAAACCCTAAACCCTAAACCCTAAACCCTAAACCCTAAACCCTAAACCCTAAACCCTAAACCCTAAACCCAAGCCCTAAACCCTAAACCTTAAACCCAAGCCCCTTAGCCTCCTCAACACTCAGCCCCGACCCTCCGAGGTCTTGGAGGAGCTTTGCTGCAACGACGTCTTCATCTACCTCGGCCACGGCGAGCGGGCCAGGCGGACGTCTAGGGCTTAGGGTTCAGGGTTCGGGGTTCAGGGCTCACGGTTTGGGGGTTCAGGGGTAGAGTTTGGGGGTTCAGGGTGAGGGTTCAGAGTTTGGGGCTACAGAGTTTGGGGTTCAGAGTCCAGAGGCTGGGGGTTCAGGTTCAGGGTGTAGCGTTCAGGGTTTGGGATCCAGGGCTTAGGGTATTCTGTTGTCGGGGGATGCAGGGTCTCATGGAGATTCACCCGCAGGTTTTGCTAGGACAAGGGGTGGGGGCAAGAGTAACATCTGAGCTCAAGTCCAGCGGTTGGTGTCCTAAGTCACGAAGTCTCTAGACCGGGAACGCTGCAACGTGAAACTCTTGAAGCCCTTCATTGAAGCAGGTCGTATTCTGGAGACCCCCAACTTACGGTAGTCAGAACCGTACTGTAACCCTAAACCCTAAACCTTGGGATGTTCCCAATTATACTAACAGTCCTTAATAGGGATGATAATAGGGGGTTTTGTGGGAACCATCCCAACCTAAACCCTTTTGCCAACTACCCAAGGTCCCCCAGCTTCTAAGCACTTGAAACCCGAAACCCTAAAAGCGGTGCTTTGCAGGCAGCTTCTGCGCCAGGATGAGCTGCAGTGCCTCAGCTGCAGCTTGCAAGTGGGGTTTAGGATTTAGGGTTTAGGATTTATGGCAAGTGCCCTACATCCTCAACCTCGAATGCTGAATCCTATATCCCCCCTTAGACCCTAAACCCCAAACCCTGAACCCTCAACCCTGAACCCTAAACCTCCCCAAACTCCCAAACCCTGAGTCCATGCAGTCCCCCTCAGCCCCCCCATGCCTCCCCCCCCAGCCCCCCCCCCCCCCCCCCCCCCCCCCCCCCCCCCCCCCCCCCCATCACCCCCCCCTCCCCCTCCCTAAAGAACTCACCCCCCCCCGCCCCCCACCCCCCCACCCCCCCCCCCCCCCCCTCACCCCTCCCCCCCCCCCAACCCCCCCCCCCAAAGAAAGTGTGCGACTCTCGGAGGATGGCGGGGCCTTGCATCAAGTCTTCCTCGCAGCCGGCTTCGAGGAGGCTTAGGGGCTTAGGTTTGAGGGTTTAGGGTTTAGGGTTTAGGGTTTAGGGTTCTGACTTATGCTAGAAAATAAACAGATGTTGGCAGCAACCAGTCTTTATCACCAAAACTCCTTGTTATTCTATGAGAGCGCGTCTTCTTCTATTATTATGAGTATTTGCTATTTAGGGTTAGGGTTAGGGTTTAGGGGTTTAGGGTTTAGGGTTTAGGTTATTATATTCTATATGATGACGATGAATATTCGTCGTTATTCTTATTTAATTCGTGCTGTTGTCTTCACAGTGTTATTTTCTTTATTGTTGTTTGTTTCATTGTTATCTCATAGTAACAGTAAACATGATTAGTGTGTCGTTACTGTTAATGCAACCGTAGTTGGAACTGTTATTGTTATGTTGATTTACTAAGTTACTGATACTAGCCCCTAGACCTGAAACCTTAAACCTAAACCCTGAAACCTGAACCCTGAACACTGAGCCCTATCCAGGAGAGCTCCCAAGAGTCCCTCGACGAGCCCGCAAGCGACACCACCACGAGGGGCCTTCGGTGGCTGGTTTGGGGGGGGGGTTTAGGGATTGGGGTTTAGGTTTTTAGGGTTTTGGGTTTCGGGTTTCGGGTGTAGGGTTTTTGGGAAGTGCTTGGGCTTGGGGTTGAGGGCTCCAGCTTGCGGTTACTTCGCCAGAGGCCGTGCTTAGTCGCATTTCCTTTTTCGCATTCGGGCATACAGGCTGGGCGACATGCCCTAAACTGCCTAGAGCCCCCCTAAGTCAGGCCCTAAGCCCTAAACCCTAAACCCTAAACCCTGAAGGTCGATCCTGATGCTGCTTGGCTGCTCCAGCGTGCGGCTGCAGCGGGCGGGGGCGCAGGCCTCTCCCCCAAAAGATTGTCGGCACCGGGACCCTACACAACAAGTGTTTATTTAAAATATTCTTCAAAAGCACTAAGACCCTAAACCTAAACCCTAAACCCTAAAACCTAAACCCTAAACCCTAAAGTTCTCAATGCTCAAGCCTGAAGCCCGTAAAGCCTCGACTCCAAAAGGCCCCCTCAGCCTGCTCCCACTTGAGACCCTGAAGCCTTACAAAGCCCCAAAGCCCCAAAGCCCGAAACCCTGAAACCCCTGTGAGGGCACAAAAGCCCCTGTCACCACTGCTTTCTGGAACTTTGGGTTTTGGGTTTTGGCTGTTTTGGGGTCTCGGGTTCGAAGTGTAGGGTTTAGTGTTTAGGATTTAGGGTTTAGGGATCTGTCCCGAACCTGGCGCAGCCACTGCAGCATCCCAAAGCCGAAAAACATCGTGACGTGACCTGCACTTGGCAGACAGACCCTTGGTGGCCGAGTGGTAAAGGTGTTTGAGGGCTTGGGTTTAGGGTTTAGGGTTTAGGGTTTAGGGTTTAGGGTTTCGGGTTTCGGGTTTCGGGTTTCGGGTTTCGGGTGTAGGGTAGGGTGTAGGCTTTAGGCTTTAGGCTTTAGGCTTTAGGCTTTAGGCTTTAGGCTTTAGGCTTTAGGCTTTAGGCTTTAGGCTTTAGGCTTTAGGCTTTAGGCTTTAGGCTTTAGGCTTTAGGATTTAGGCTTTAGGCTTTAAGATTTTAGGCGTTAGGGTTTACGGTTTGGGGTGAGTGGCAAAGGGGTTGACGGCTTTCAGGGCTTTTGTGATATAGGGTTTGTGGCTTCTTGCTAGCTGAGTGGTGTCCTTTTGCCCTTTTTTTCACCAACCCTAAACCCTAAACCCTAAACCCTAGACCCTCAACCCTATACCCTAAACTCTAAACCCTAAACCCTAAACCCTAAACCCTAAACCTTAAACCCTAAACCCTAAACCCTAAACCCTAAACCCTAAACCCCAACACCATCCCACGGTTGCCGACCAAGGACCATGGAAGAGGTGTGCCTTGATGCTCCGATGGTGCCCGGGCTGCAGGAGCCAGCTCTCACTCCTGGCATGCAGCCGATCGGGGAAACCCAGCCCGCCTGCTCGACTTCAAGGTGGGTTTAGGGTTTGGGGTTTAGGGTTTAGGGTTTGGGGTTTGGGGTTGAGGGTTTAGGGTTTAGGGGTGTTTTGGGTGCCAGCTCAAGGACAATCATGTTTACGAAAATGGGGGATCCCTAGAATAGATCCCCAAATAGTAGGATTCCCTTACAATAAGGACTCCGAATAAGGTACCCTAATTCCGGAAACCACCATGTTTTTGGAATCGCTTCTACTTGGTGCTAATTGTCTATTAGACTAATGTGTAGCCGGGGTTTCTGAGAACAGAGAGCAGCATCAGGCCCAGTGCCGCGCCCAAGGCCAAGGCCGAGGCCAAGGCCAACCAAGGCCAAGGCCACGCCGGCCGCACCCCCAGCAGCCCACCGAAACCAAGAGTGCTCGGACCTTTTGATGAATTCCTTGCTGCCCCCCCCCCCACCCACCCGCTCCAAGCAAGAGTACAGTGGAGCAGATGGTGGCATACATGGCCAAGATCGGCAAGGTCCACATGACTTTCTATCCAGGCGGTGGCGACGAATGGGAGGAAGATGAGGCAGTCAGCAATTTTCTTACGACAGGCAAGCCGAAGTTTCGCATAATGCAATGCACTTCGCACACGGAGCGTCTCCAACTCGCATTGTTGGACGAAAAGCACGGAATGGACGCAGCTTTCCTCGATGCGAAAGAGAAGTCCTTCCTGGATGCGATGAGCCAGGATGAAAAGCGCAGAATGTTCTCTCTCACAGATGAGGACATGGAGAGCTTGGACGAAACAAAGGAAGGCGAAGACATGAAAATGCCAAGCTTGCCATCTTCGTCCTCGTCATCACAACAAAAGAAGACGCGTCCCTACCCTTTGTCAGAGCCTGTGGAGCACCCGGGGGAGGTAGCAGACATCATCAAGGACACTCTGAGCCGGCTCTTCAAATGGTAGGAACAACACCATCCAAGTAGGCCCCTAGTACCCGCTCGGGAGATTAGACCTGTGGTCTGAGCCACGGACAACAAGCGGGAAGCATGGCCCGCGCAGTCATTCTGTTTCGGGCACCTGCTTGGGAAAACGAGAGATTAAGACAGAAACTACCGGAGGCATTTCTCACAAAGTCAGTCCTTGCAGGGCCCTCTGTTCCATGAATTCGTTTGTTGTCGACAGAGATGGATGGCCTTTGTTATTGCAACTTGTCCTTGCACCGGTACAGGAGCTGTGTCGCCCTGTTTGACTCTAAGGGTTCAGGGTTTCTATTTGGGATCTTGTGTTCGGATCCGGATTTTGTGCAAGGACTTTGGCAAACGACTGAGGCTCTCCTTTAATTTTGTCGTGCATTGCCGAAGGACCTTTGAACCGGCCCACTCGTGACGGAATATCGCTACTGCCGACAGAATATGAGTATTTCCCAAAATAGGGGAGCCCCTTTTATATTCCCAAGCAGAATAGAATCCCCTTAAAGGGACCCCCCATGTTCGGAAACCCCCACACCTCTTGCGTGCGAAGATCGTTTGACCCAGCCCAGTCATGACGGAGTACGTATCACTACTGCAGAAGCCCGAAGTCCCAAATTCTCCCATGGTAGCTTTGTACGCGTCTTCGCTGGGCCCTTTGGTTTAAAACTCCTTCGATATTGGTGAGGCCCGCAGACCCTGACAGTCTGCGGGCCTGTCGGGCTGGTGTTCAGAGCAGCTGGAGCTGTAAGCCCGAACTAGACAAGACCCTTAATCCCGCCACTTTTGCAGACTCAGCATTTTTCTGCTCTGACGCCACAGCACAGTCCCAAACGCGCGCAAACGGCGCTCTCAATGGTGCTCTACATGGCGCCGATGGCTCCGTCAGTTCTGCTGTGCAGACCCGGACGCCACGCAGGTCCGGGGTGGCTGCAGAGAGAGGGGCTTAGGACGAAGTCGCAAATGTCGAAGCTACTTTAGGGTTTAGGGTTTAGGGTTTTGGGTTTAGGGATCAACTCTTCTGATAAAGCTTCAAAATTCCGAAGCTTGGACCCGCCTCTGGACCACCTAGCGCAGATCCTGCAGACCATCACTCTTTGCCGTCATAAAAGTTGCTTCGCGTACGTTTTCGGGCTTCAGATTGCTAGCACTCTCCACCCCGCACCCTCTCCCCCATCCAACTCTCAACCGCCCGACTGACTAACCCTTTTTTAGGATGTAGGGTTTACAGGGTTTGCGGGGTTTACAGGGTTTACAGGTTTTGCAGGGTTTCCAAAGCCCTAGCCTTTAAAGCCCTACCTGAACTGCCCCAAACCCAAACTCCCAAAGCCTTAACCTTTAAAGCCCTACAAGCCCTAGCTGTTATAAAGCCCTACAAACCCTAAACCCTAAACCCTAAACCCTAAACCCTAAACCCTAAACCCTAAACCCTAAACCCTAAACCCTAAACCCTAAACCCTAAACCCTAAATCCTCAACCCAGGGCCGGCGGGGAGACTTCGGGTCCTTCGGCCTGGCCAGCAGCGCCCTCCTGGGGGGAGCGCCCTTGGTCCTGGGGGCGCAGTGGCCCGGAGGAGCTTGGAAGGGTCTGGGGGTTTTGGGGGGTTTGGGGTTTAGGGTTTAGGGTTTGGGGTTTAGGGTTTGGGGTTTAGGGTTTGGGGTTTAAGGTTTGGGGTTTAGGGTTTTGGGGTCTAGGGTCTGGGGGTTTGGGGGTGGTTCTGAAGGTTTTTTGCGCGCCCTGTGTCCGAAGCATCCCTGAGCCCTCAAGCCCGGAGCATCCCCCCGGGCCCTGAAAGCCGAGACCCTAAACCCTAAACCCTAAACCCTAAACTCTAAACCCTAAACCCTAAACCCTAAACCCTAACGCCTAAACCCTAAACCCAGGTGGGACGTGCTTGGCGGCGATCTGGATCGACTGGCCAGCAGGTGCCAAAGGGGCTGCGAGGGTTTTGCTGGTTTCAGGCAGAGTTGGCAGGCCTCTGGGAATTCTTGGCCTAGGGTTTTTCTGGTTTGGGGTTTGGGGTTTGGGATCTAGGGCTGGTTTGCAGGTTTGGGGTTCAGGGGTGTAAGGGTGTTGGGGTTTTGTGGGTTTGCGGTTTGGGTGATGTTCGGTGCAGGCCGCCGATGCCTTCACCTAAGGGCACGAAGCTTGAGTCCCCAACTCTGCAGCAAAAAGGCCGGCCTAAGCTTTCGAGTCGGAAGCTCGCGTCAACACCATTGATGCTTACCCCAGCCGCAGGCTAGGGGAACAGGAGCAATAAACCCTCTTAAACCCTAAACCCTAAACCCTAAATCCTAAACCCTAAACCCTAAACCCTAGACCCTAGACCCTAGACCCTAGACCCTAGACCCTAAACCGTGCAAAGGCTCCTCCAAGAGTGGCTGAAGGGCGCAGCAGATGAGGCTCCAGGAGGCCGCGGATGGGTCCGGGCGTTGAGGGACAATGGGTTTGGGGTTTAGGGTTTAGGGTTTAGGGTCAAAAACCCCGAACCCTAGACCCGATCAAGGTCTTAATCTAGGGCTTCGAGCTTGAGGGTTTAAGCTTGCGGTTTAGAACATGTTCTTAATTCTTTACTTGGAGGTATGTATAGGGTTGTTAGGCCACTCTGGATGAACCCCAGAACTCTCTTAAACGCTAGTAGGCTCTAAACTTGTCCGTTTCGTGGCCCTAAACCTAACCCTAAACCCCAAACCCCAAACCCTGAACCCTAAACCCTAAACCCTAAACCCTAAACCCTAAACCCTAAACCCTAAACCCTAAACCAGTAACCGAGGCCTCCTCTCCTCCCTTCGGACGCTGCGGCCGCGGTGCATGCTGCCCAACCTCACCGGGGCCGCCGTCGTGCTCCGGACATGGAATTTTGGAACCTGGATTCTGGAACCCTGAACCGAAACCCCTATGTTGGGAAACACTGTACCTGCTAGTAGTGGCTTCGGAGCGCTTGCTGAGACATCCCTGGCGTCCTTTCAAGATGGAGGCCGCAGAAGATGAGTAGTCCATATGCAGGTGGAGCTTCAGATTCTTAGGCTGTGTAGGAGTTCTACAGGTTTAGGCTCCAATTCAATGCCTAGGAACTACAAGTTGGGTCTATTGTGAAGGTATAGAAGCGGCACGGGAAGATATAGTATGTCTTTGTATAAGAAGGCTTGAAGACTGACAAGGCTTAGCGTTTGCTCCCGAAGCTTCGTCCCATGTGCGCTTGCCCTGCCTCGCTGCAAGCCGCCTCCGTGAGAAGCCGCGCGAAGGAGCATTGTCCGGGGATCAGGACTTGGAGGTTCAGGGACTGATGAGCCCCAAAATAACTGTACTGATAATAAGCCCCCTAAACCCTCTAAGCAGATTAGTACGGATAGTAAGCCCCCTAAGCCCTCTAAGCCGATGAACTGTACTGATAGTAAGCCCCCTAAGCGCCCTAAGTCAGCTTACAAGTAGACTTACAATTGGGGGTTGACTACAGGGTTGGTAGTTGTGTGTTGGGGCATCGGGTGCTCGGGTTGTCAAGTGAAGAGGACGAAGGGCCGTGCCAATCCTCCCGCCCCTGCTATTGAAGGTCCATCGGCCGTTACAAGTAGGGTGATAAGTGCCCAGTGCTCTACTCTTCCTTGCCCATGAACCTCCAAGTCGCTTGAAGGTTCATGAGTAGATGTCGGTAGGGTTCTAAGTGCATTAAGGTCAGAATACGTGTTCCCTAACCATGGAACCTCCAAGCAAGGTTTAGGCAAAATTTGCGCCATTCAGGTAGGGTTATAAGTACCCAATCAAGGGTTCCAATGTATTTGCAGGATGGAGCCCTAACCCTAAACCCTAAACCCTAAACCCTAAACCCTAAACCCTAAACCCTAAACCCTAAACCCTAAACCCTAAACCCTAAACCCTAAACCCTAAACCCTAAACCCTAAACCCTAAACCCTAAACCCTAAACCCATGCAAAGTTTGCAGGATGAAGCCGCATCCTCGGGTGGTGTACCGCGGCCGTTGCCTTGCTCTCGGCTGCGGAGGCCAGGGAGTGGTAGCTCTGAGAAACCCATTTGTCTGGGCCGGAACCCTCAACCCTAAACCTTAAACCCTCAACCCTAAACCTTAAACCCTCAGCCCTAAACCCTAAACCCTAAACCCTAAACCCTAAACCCTAAACCCTAAACCCTAAACCCTAAACCCTAAACCCTAAACCCTAAACCCTAAACCAAGCCCCAGGCTTCTTGGTGCCTGGCTTGGTCGGAAGCCTCCGCTCCGCTTCCGGCGGCCGAGCGCGGCTGCTGTTCGCGGGCCGCGCGGACGAGGTGCTCGGAAACTCCCATTAGGGTTTGGGGTTTGGGGTTTGGGGTTTAGGGTTTAGGGTTTAGGGTTTAGGGTTTGTTGAGGGTTTGGGGTTTGGGGTTTAGGGTTTGGGGTTTGGGGTTTAGGGTTTGGGGTTTAGGGTGGGGAGCTCGTTTTTTGGGAATTAACAGAGGGTTCAGAGTTTAGGGGCGTTGTGCGTGTTGGTAACGATCCACACCACGTGGAAAACAGATACAGAAAGTGTGGAAGTGTACGCTGGAGGTCAACGCCACTGAGCCTAACACTCCTTACTAGGGCGGATTATCATCGGGGGTACGATAATCCCTATTAAGGACTGTTAGTATAAGGACCAACTGGTATGTTTCGATTCTGTGCGCCGGCCAGGTGGAGGCGTCGGTGGAGGACCTGGCAGAGGTCGGAAGCCCTGCGGGAGACGGCTTCTTGGTGGGCGAGCGCCTGGAAGCCCTGGTGTGGGAGTCAGGGCCACGGTGCTATACAAAACAAGGGGTGGCAGCATTCAGGTCATGTATGAGGATGGGTGGCAGCCCGAGGCTTTGTCTGCATCTTCTTTCCGACGCTTGGGCACACCTGTGGCCGACTCAGCCTGGATTTCTGGCTGGCCGAGCTTCGTGCGTCTGGCTGACTTGCGGCAGCTGTGCGGGGTGAGCCGTTCCAGCCGACGCGTCGCAGCCGATTGGATCTGCTGTTGGTTGGATGGTGTCGAGGAAGCAAGGGCTGGTGCCAGGTGCCCTTGGGTTGACAGCGTCCTCTACGAACGCCTCGCCTCTCGAAGTGTCACAAGCTTCTCTGAACCAAGTTGGCCGGAGCTTTTCAGCAAGGAACCCGGCCACAGGCTGCCATGTCCACCGCGGGTGTCTGTGCTGCTGTCGGCTTTGAGGCCGCCAGAACAGCCACACCTTCTTCTGGGGGAGGGGAGTCCCCACCAGCGCACCTTGGGAGTTGCTCGGCTGAGTGGCTTCCTCAGGGGAGACTTGAACTGCAACTACACGGAGCAGCTGGGTGTCTTCCGCTGCCATGATCAGCCGACCTATTGGTCAGACTCCAGGAACGTGTTTTTGTATTACCACGGCCCATCGAAGACTTGGACGCTTGCTCCATGGGATGCGTGGGCAGAGGTGAAGATCTTGGGCGATGGGCCACTCTTCGCGCACAGCCAGCCGCGCGCCCGGCTCAAGGACCCGGACCAGGCATGGTACGAGTTCCCGACTGGGGAAGAGAAGACACTCCGAAGGGTGATGGCCCAGTTTTGCAAGCGAGAGTTTCAGGTAGAGAAGAGAGCTCCAAGCCTGCTCTCCACCCTGCCGGGGGGCCCAGAATTGCTCCAGATGGCTGACAAGACGTCCCGCAAGCACCTGTCAGCAGTCTTCACCAAGCTGACGGACATCTGCAGGATTTTGCAGGACATGCCCACTGATGGTGGCAGGCTGGCCAAGCAGCTGGATTGTGCCTGGCCCCTGGAGGGCCTTGACTTGGAGTTCGTGCTGGTGTGCAAGGATGTCGTGGCCAGAGCAGCTCAGGTGAAGCAGAGGGAGGAGATGCAGGCTGTTCTTCTGCAGCGTCAGAGGGCCAGAGCTGAAGCTAGGAGCAGAGCAGCTGCTGAGGAGCTGATCGCTGAAGAGCAGAGGCTGTACCAGAAGGCGACGGCGAAAAGGGACCGGAAAACCCGACATCACCGTCACAGCAAGGTCTTGCAGATCTCAACGCCAGAGGCCATACCTCCAGACGAGGAGGGAGTGCATTCAGAAGGCGAGCCAGTTGAAAGTGCCTTCATGGCTTGCAGCTTGCCGGGCAGTTGCTGGCAGAGGTCAGGCACCGAAGACATGTCAGAGAGCGTCCGCAAGCTGCGGCACAACTTTCCGATGTATGACGACGATGTGCTTGGCAGCCATCTCCTCCAGGCGGGCAACGACCTGGAGCAAGCGGTGCTTTCCTTGTCATCCCTAGATGCAGAGAAGACGTGTTCCCTCATCCCGCTGGATCTCCCCTGCTGCCGACCTGACCGCAAGAGGTCTGGCAGGCCCCAGAAGATCATTGCGAATGTCCTGGCCCGGACCGATCATGCTCACTTGCCGCTTTTCTGCTTCGTCCTGCTGATTACTGTTTCAGAGTCCGAGAAGTACAGGCCCGGCCGCATTGTGCGGCCAATTCCCGAAGACAGGTTTCGCCTCCTGGGTGACGAGAAGGGCCACTTCTGGAAGCGGATGCCTTCGGCGCTACCGGAAGTAGGTCACGTTGTTGAAATCCATTTCTATGAGGAGGACACCGCGGACTATCTGCAGGCTGCCCACGGAAACTATCCACACCAGAATGAGGACCTGCTCTGCACATCCCTAATCCTCCGAAGCCGTTGCAACTTGCAAAGAAATGCCGCTGGCCTGAAATAGGATTGTTGATAACGTGATCTTTGGGTCTACGGTTCCTCGTTCAAGATGGCGCCGTCCTCAGTCCACGCATCAAAACATGAAGTGTCGTCTGGTACGTGCTGGGTTGAGACTGCCCTGAGTCATAGCCTGGGACCCAAAGTACGCCCTGATTCAATTTTTTTCCTGTTTTTTTTCCTGTTTAGGATCCCTGAGAACCCCCTTGAAACCAAAAAGGGCATCCCTTTTTAGCTTCGTTTCGTCTTGCGACTAGTAGCTGGATCCCTTCTTCGAACTGCTGACAGCAGCGACTTCAGTAGTGAACATAAAAAGAGCACCGTATGTGCGGGTTTAAGGGTTTAGGTCTTTGGGTTTCGGGTTTAGGCTTTAGGGTTTAGAGTTTAGGGTTCCTTGGGCTGTATGCTCACGAGGTCGTGGCCAGAGGTGCTCTTCTGAGTATGGCCGTGGACCACGTGGAGCAGAGATGGCCTTGGGCAAGGGGCCTCGGAAAGTTCAAGTCGGTTCAGCCAGGGAAGTTCATCTGGTATGTCTCTGCTCAGCAGAAGCACCTGCCGTCCGTGCTCGTGTTGCGGCAGCATCGCCCCCAGGAGGTGCACTTCAAATACCGGAGTGACTCTAGCGACAGGGTGTGCGTCGACTTTCCAGCAGGCCGACGTCGTCGCTTGTCAGACGTGGCCGTGACAGCAGCTGGATTCAACAGGCACCCTCTAGACCTCAACGCGAGCTTCCATCAAAAGGCCTCGGACGTAGACTTCCTGTTTATCCTAGGCCTGGCGCGGGCGGAGCGGTGTGGCCCGGCAGGCTTCAATCGCCTCGCGGAGTGTTCCGAAGCACACCAGCGGCGGCTCGATCCTGAGGATTACGAGGAGTACTGCCAAATCCTACTCATCGGCATCATTGAGCTGCGCAAAGTGCCTGAGTTTGATGGCGCTGCCCTGGTGTCTCAAAGTGCCGCCTCTTTCAGGCCAGGTGGGAGCCACACTATGACTGCGACTTCAGGGTCCACATCTCGCCCGAATTAAGAATTGGCTCGGGCTCGGGCATAGCCCTTTGCGAGCTCATAATTAGCATGATGGTCCTGCGTGCAGAGACACGCCCCCCGCGGCTTTTGTTTCACGTAGTCACCTGTCTTGCGCAGGCATTCCGCAACAGGTCTCCTAGCAGACCTGTTGCGGAATGATGCCCAATTCATTCGCGAGCATCTGCAGGATGAATGGGATGCACCCTAAACTTTAAGGCCATAGAACGCTCAAATCCTCCACCGCGCAGCTGCACGGCCGAAAAACAAGCCAGCAGTCGAAGGGCCACACCCTCAGCCCCCAACATCCAGCTCGGAAGCCCTATGAGCAAGTGGGTGGTGAAGCTCCGATCTCTACAGCGTTGATTAGGTTACCAGGTAAGTGCTAAGCAACTCCACCTTGAAAACAAATCCGAGTCTGGAGATTGCTTGCCCTAAGCCTTGAGAACCTAAACCCTAAACCCTAAACCCGAAACCTTGAGCCCCCATTTTGACTTCTGACGTGCCGCCCAGGTCTGCTACGGCATTCCCATGTAGGCCCAGGCCGGTGCCAGCGCAGTAGGGTTTAGGGTAGCTGGAGTAACCCTAAACCCTAAACCCGAAACCCGAAACGCTAAACCCTGAAACCCTAAACCTGGGCTTGAGGAGGTTGAGGGGTCAAGCTTGGTTTGGCTGGGGTTTAGGGTTTAGGGTTTAGGGTTTAGGGTTTAGGGTCTAGGGTCTAGGGTTTAGGGTTTAGGGTTTAGGGTTTAGGGTTTAGGGTTTAGGGTGTGTAAGGCTCCTTGCGTGTCGGGCAGGCGGCCTTCCTGCCTTCCTGCTTGCGAGGTCATGTGGAGACAAGACCTTAAACCCTAAACCCTAAACCCTAAACCCTAAACCCTAAACCCTAAACCCTAAACCCTAAACCCTAAACCCTAAACCCTAAACCCTAAACCTTAAAAGCAAACCCCTCAACCCCAAACCCCAAAGCCCAGACCTTAAACCCCAAAGCCCATCACAGTTCGCTGGCCCAACTTTGTTGGTCGCGTAGATCTTGGCCTCGCAGCTTGAATCACACTAGACCCTCATACTCACACCCCCAAAAATGCCACCCACAAGGCACTTTTGCAGTTCTCGCCTCCAAAAGAAACATGGGTAGTTCTCTAAATTAGGGTCCCTTTTGGGGATCCCTTTTTTCAGGGTGCCGCCTTATAAGGGGGTACCCAAAAATGGGCCCTAATTTTGACAACTACCCACATGTCTCCAGGCGTGGACGCCAAGATGAGCCATCTGCCCCAGCACTGCTAAGCAGTGCTGGTCGGAATTCAGCAAACGCGCCCCTAATTCACCGCAACGTAGGCAGACACGCCATGCCGACAATCTCAAGTTTTCGGGGGTTTAGGGTTTAGGGTTTAGGGTTTAGGGTTTAGGGTTTAGGGTTTAGGCCGGGACCTTCGCGTTATTCCTCAGTCTTTTTCGTCACTCCCCTGTTGCTTGTAAGGTCGGCCGCCTGTCGGCCCGAATTGACAAGGCCGTAGTTTTTTGCCCAAGGCCTTTGCAAGCTAGTTTTTTGCGCATGACTTGAGCGTAGTCCCATCGCAGCGCAAAAAAGAAGAGAGCACCATCCTCGATGCCTTTGTCCAGGCCTCTGTGAGCCATGCCAAGCTGAAAAGTGGCATTCATGGGCGAAAGTCGGCATACCACCCTCACCCCCGCCCACGACCCACTCCTCCGTCAAGACGAACCTGAGCATGCTGACGCCCCCAAAAGCGATCAAACCCCTCGCGACCGGATACCCGAGCCCGAGCCCAACGAGCCCTTAGCCGCCGCTCTCGCCACGCGCTGTTTGGCCCAAGTCTCACCTAAGTTTTGTGTTTAGGACGCAAACGAGACGACGTAGGTAGGTGTGTGTCTTGAAAGGGCTCAGAGACGCCCGGGACACAGCTGCGCTGCTCAGGTGAGGGCTGTGATCTCTCTCTCTCTCTCTCTTGTGGGCGCCTTCTTTGGGGAGTTATCCGAAACATTGAGCTGCAAGAGAAGGAGAACCTTAAGGCACATGCCATAATGGGGAACAGGGCCGTACATGTCGATCAGCCTCCAAAGGAGGGCTGGTACTTTCAGGGGAGTTTCACGGAGGTGGAGGGGGGCTTTGGGGTGCTTTGTCAATTTCCAGCACGATGGCTTTATGATCCCTATAGGCTTATATTATGAACTACCCAGAACGCATCTTCTGACTTCAACAGACCTCTAACCCTAAGCCCTAAATCCTAAACCCTTACGCAGAACATAGGGGATTGGGTTCGACGGTTCAGAACCTCCAACACGACCCTGAAAACCCAAAGATATCAAGCCAAAACCCCCTGTCGCGCTTAAGTAGTCCCCAAACCCTATCGCCGATATCTGAGACTCTGAACCCCAGACCCTAAAAATCAAACCCTAAACCCTAAACCCTAAACCCTAAACCCTAAACCCTAAACCCTAAACCCTAAACCCTAAACCCTAAACCCTAAACCCTAAACCCTAAACCCTAAACCCTAAACCCTGAAAACGAACAACACAACACCCCAAAATCCGAAGCCCAAAAAAACGCGTTACGACAGAGCAACAGGGGCCCGAAGATCCTTACGCATCCCCCTAAACCTTATCAGCCCCAAACCCCAAGCTCCAAACCCCAAACCCTAAACCCTAAACCCCAACTTCTACCTCTGAACCCCAAAAGCCCAAACCCTAAACCCTAAACCCTAAACCCTAAAACCCTAAACCCTAAACCCTAAACCCTAAACCCTAAACCCTAAACCCTAAACCCTAAACCCTAAACCCTAAACCCTAAACCCTAAACCCCAAACCCAACATCCCCCACTGAGGGCCCCTAGAGCCGAGGCTTCGGCTGCGCCGATGCATGTCGTTGCCACCCTTAGTGCCGCGTGCTTTGTTGTTTAGGGTTTAGGGTTTAGGGTTTAGGGTTTAGGGTTTAGGGTTTAGGGTTTAGGGTTTAGGGTTTAGGGTTTAGGGTTTAGGGTTTAGGGTTAGGGTTTAGGATTTAGGGTCTAGGGTCTAGGGTCTAGGGTTTAGGGGGGTCTACTGGTTAGGGTTTCAGGGTTTAGGGAGGGTTTGGGCCCTAAGGGGCTTGCAACCTGCAGAGGCTACGTTTAGGGTTCAGGGTTTACGGTGTGCCCTCCCAGGCAACCCCGCCTGGACCCGTCTGTTCGAGCATGCCTTGCTTGCAAGGCAAAGCACCACTCAATCGGAACAGACTATCCACAGATTTCGAGAAAGCAGGCTGTGCTGCATGCGCATTTCATGCTGGTAACCTACATGTGCTGGGTGACCAGCACAGAAACCACCGCCCTTTGGCTTACAGCCGCCGCTCAAACGAGCAAGGCTCCGGGCATGGAAGTACTTGGAGGTTCATGGTACTTATTAACCAATTATAACTGTGATAACCCACTGATAAGCCCCTTAAGTGCCCTAATATGGTTATATGTACAGTTATAATTGGTGAATAGCCCATCACTCCTTTGCAGGTCTCATCCAAGCCCGAGACACTTCCCCAAGCGACGCGTTGTTGCCCTTACAACCCTTAAACCCTAAACCCTGGACCCTAGACCCTAAACCCAGACCCCTAAACCCTAAACCCTATACGTGCTTGGTGAGGGCAAACCCGGCTGAGGTCGCTTTCCTCGCGCTTTGCCGCCTCACCGAGGGCAACTGGCTTCTGCAGCCGGGATCCCAGCAGTTTAGTGCAGCCGCCAAAAAAGTTCCAATTTTCTAATCCCGAAATATTATATAAGCTACCCCCCAAATGCACATTATTAATTGAACCGCGCTCAAACGTTGGGGTGATACCGAGCATTTTTAAATCTGGAATCTATTGTTTTCCTTTTGGGCTAGAGCCGCGGCTCAAGATACTGGTGAAGGCGCTGTCGGCTCAAGATACTGGTGAAGGCGCTGTCGTGCGAACGTGGTCGCAAGCTTTTGCCATCGAGTTGGAAGTAGCTCGGCCCCTTTCTGCCTGTCAAATGTCGGAATGGCGGCATATAAATTCGCGTACTGTCAACTTCCATCATGAAAGTACACCGTGATGACGAACAACTCCAAGTGCTCTTGAGGCGTCTTCATAATAATGTGAAGCGGCTGAACTCCCCCTGCTGCAGTTCACTTTCCTGTTGGTTTTAGGTTGTCGTGCGTGTGGGACTTAACTGAAGCCGCGGAGTCCACGGCCTTGTGACTGAAGTCCGAATTCACACTGCTTGTCATGCACAAGCCATTCGGACTTCTACACGCTCATGTGTTGAAGCAAATCCTGAAACTCGGAATTTTGTTCAACCTTCTCAGACGTCCGTCTCTTGGAATGTCTCGAAATTTGCCAGCAAAATTATTCCTTCCGGCTGCTGGGTGATGTTGATATCTCTTGTGTCTCGCACACACCCTAAACCCTAAACCCCAAACCCTAAACCCTAAACCCTAAACCCTAAACCCTAAACCCTAAACCCTAAACCCTAAACCCTAAACCCTAAACCCTAAACCCTAAACCCTAAACCCTAAAGCCCCTTGACAAATGTGCTTAGCAGATCTGCGCTTTCTTGCCTGGGAGACCAGGTCCCAAGCAAGTTTTGAAATTTGCCTAACTGCCTTTGCAAACATAGGGGCGGTCGTCAAAAATATGATCCCTTGTGGGGTACCCTAAATATTAGGTGCCGTATTATAATAGGGATCAAAAAAGGGACCATAATTTTGACAACCACCCATAGAGATGCTCTGGAGCATGCTCATCAGATGCAGTCGTGTGGCAAACATGCAGTGACCACACGTTGCCAGACCCCTTTTTTGATTGCTAAGGACCAGTGCCCTTGTCGTTCAAAGCCCTAAAGAAACCCTAGACCCCAGAAGCTTGTTCTCCGTCGAACCGCCGAATCATACGTGATCCTGCTTTCGGGCAGCTGATGTTGCGGAAGCTGCCTATTCTGAGTGGAACAAGCATTTTCCGGACGCTTGAAGTTTTGCTGCAGCGTACACTTGATGGCGTGTAGCACGCCCATGTGGCGTACTGTTCATGTGAGTGTGCATATCACTCTTGTTTCGCCCTCATCGCTATTGGGCTTTTGGGGTCAAGAATTTAGGGTTTTCAGCGGCTTGGGTTCAGGGCTTCAGGGCTTGGCGGGGTTAGGGAGAGGGGAGTGAGGGTGCAGGGCTTTCGAGGTTTGTTTTGGGTTTCAGGGCTTAGGGCTTCTTGACTTCCACATTTGGGTTTATATCGGGTTTAGAGTTAGCGTGCACCGGCATACCAAGGTCCCCTTGTAGCTTCAGCAGGAACCCTTCAGATTGTGGCATCGGGTTCTTTTTGCCCAGGTGCTCCTCCTGTGTGGATCAGGCGGGCAGATACCGAAATCTTGAACCTTCGAATTCAAGTTAATGTAAAACGAAATGTATGTGCAAGCATATGTAGTATACTTATACATATATACATATGTTAACCAAATACATAGGGATATGTCTCCGCGGTATTCATGTTCCTCTATACAGATTTCCTCTTCTGGTTGGCCACGCGAGAGTCACTGAATTTGGTTCCTTCACCGCGAACATGGGGGCCTGGAAGGACTTTGAGGTGTGGTGTTTGAGGTTATATGAGGCGGGGTTTAGGGTTTAGCGCTTAGGGCTTAGGGTTTAGGGTTTCGGGTTTAGGGGATGATGGGGCCTAAGGTCAGGGAATTGGTGCTTCTGGCCACCCAGGAACAAATTAAAGCTGCACATTCAGTAGTCTGCTTGAGAAGTATGCTCCTTTTCTCTTGAACCCTCGTCCTAAACCTAGGGCCAAAGGAACATTTCTTGTGCTTTTATGGTTCTGAGAGGGGTGGAGAAGGACCTAGCTTGCACCAGCCACGACTCGCAGTCTGAGGAACCCTAAAACCTAACCTCCTGCACCCGCAAGGCCCTAAAGCCTGAGACCCAATTTTCGCTCCGGGTGTTTAGGGTTTAGGGTTGAAGGTATGGGGTTTAGGGTTCAGGGGTTAGGGTTTAGGGTTTAAGGGGGTTCAGGTTTAGGGACAACCGTCAACTCTAGAGCGCAAGGGCCTAGTGGCGTCTACGGGTTTAGGGTTTAGGGTTTAGGGTTTAGGGTTTAGGGTCAGCTTCTGGCCATCTAAGGAAAAAGGATCGCTGCTTTACTTGGTGGGCTCCGGCTTAGGCAGAGCCTTGTGCCTGAACCCTCACCCCTAAACCCTCAACCCGAGACCCCAAACCCCTAAACCCCTTTAAGCCGCCCTTGTTCAGGGGGTGTAGTTGGGGTCTTCAACCCTAAGCCGTGCACGCTTAAAGCGTTCAGCCCGAGGGCTCGGGCCCCTAGGTTCAAAACAAAATGGGCCAAAGGGTTTAGGGTTTAGGGTTTAGGGTTTAGGGTTTAGGGTTTAGGGTGAAGAAGCCAACAGCAAAACCCAAACCCGAGACCTTGAACTAAAGCCCGCCACTTCGAGCCCGAGATCCTAAACACCGCGTCCCACGGCCTAATCCCCAACCCCCAAACCCCAAACCCCAAACCCTAAACTCTAAACCCTAAACCCTAAACCCTAAACCCTAAACCCTAAACCCTAAACCCTAAACCCTAAACCCCAAACCCCAAAGCCCCGAACCCCGAACCCCAAACCCTAAACACCAAATACACCAGAAGTCTGCAACACAGCGCCATGGCTGCGATGGAAGCCGGCAGCCCGCCCGAGATGTTCTTCGCCTCCCACGAACTCCTGTCTGAGGAAGAGAGGCGTGTTGTGGGGTATTCAGGGTGTAGGGTTTAGGCCCAAGTCCAAAACCCTAAGCCCTAAGCCCTAAACCCTAAACTCTAGGTGTTTAGTGTTTAAGGCTCAAGGGATTTAAGGGCTTAGGGGCTTTGAATGAATGGGTTTTGGGTTTAGGGTCCACCTTGAACCCCGAAGCCCTGAAATCACAAGCCGCCCCCAAATCCCTAAAGCCCTTTCAGGCACCAGCGTCTCTCCAGGACCTTGCTTCTTTCAAAGGGCATTTCAGGGTTGGGGATTTGGTTTAGGGCTTGGGATATATGCCCACCAGGACGCTGTCCTATGCGACGCTGGAGCACACGCTGCTCAAGTTCCGGCGCTTTCCGGCCTCTAGGTGGGAGCCTCTAGCGTCGCGTCAGTCGTTGTTCTCTGCCGTCACCCCTCTCAACCAGCCCGAAAACCACAAGACCCCAAGCCCTGAAACCTAAACCCAAAAACGTGAATCTCTTAACTGGATGGAGTCGTAGGTCTCTGTTGCCTCGCAGTTTTGAAGGCCGACATCTTGAGGGGTGCAGTGCGCAGGGTTGAGTGTTTCCCGTAAGAAAGAAGCTCCACAGAGGAGAAGCAGCTTAAGATTTCAGCCAGAAAGCTAAGCTGGCCAAGATGGAGTGCTTAAGCGCCATTGATGCTGTTGACGAGTTTATCTCCGAGCCGGCTGAACCCCAAAGGCGCTAATCCGCAACCGTCCAAATTGGCGTCAGACTGCTATTTTGACGATTTGAAATATTGCTACAGCCGTCTCTATTATTTTTGTTTGCTGTTGTTTTCAGTTGCTATTACTGCCGCTATCGAGAGCATTGCTACATTCTTACTGTTGTTGTCTTTGTCTTAGTGTTGTTATTGTCTTGTTTGCTACTGTTCTCACTGTCATTGTTCCAAACCCTAGGCCCTAAACCCTTAAGCCTTCATTCCACCCTAGCATCGGTTCTGAGTGCCTCTATCGTCACCCATGCCTAGCTCTCCTGTAAATCGGTAGCCCCGGCCCCGAAGGGGTTGAGGGTCAGGGTTTCGGGTGTCGGGCGTAGGGTTGGGGGGCTTGTCTTTGCATGGCCTTGGAAATTCCCGAAGATTTTCCACTCGCCCGACTTCGTCCCCATCCCAACACAGTGAAAATGCCCTCAACCCTATACAGACCCTAAACCCAAAAACCTACACGCAGCAAGCTTGGAAAGCGATTCGCGCCGGCGATATGCTGAACCCTAAAGCTTCAACCTTTGGAAACCAGCTCTCAATCTTTGCGGCAAGCCAGAGCTACTGGCTTTTAGGAGTGCCAAGTCGTACTCTTATACCAATCCCTAAATCCCCAAAACCCTGAACTACCTAAAGCTTAAACCCTGAACCCGAAGCCCTAAACCCTAACCCTGCAGCCCGAGTACGGCAACCTGGGAGGATGGCCCATTACATGAAGACCCGCCGCAGCCTCAGGGTTTAGGGTTTAGGGGCAACATCCGGTGGCCACAATAAGTGACAGATAACATATGCGGCCGGCCCAGCACTAACACCCCCTAAGTTCCCAAAGATTGTTTCGGCTTCGCCTTGCAGTTCAAACTAGGGTTTAGGGTTTAGGGTTCCGGGTTTAGGGTTTAGGGTTTGGAGAATCGCTCGGTTTTCAGAGCCAGAAACTCCAGCGACTTAGACGGAGGCTTGTTGTTTTTAGGGTTTTTAAACGGGTTTAGGGTTCAGGGCTGCTGTAGCCCAGTCGAAGTCCTCCTAGTCAGGCGCGCTGCGCTTGGATTGCCAAAGATGCCACCAAATAATTACTGCTTCTTGTAGCCTCTGACGTCATATTTCTGCAATATTTCTGTAAGCTGCCGAAGACCAGCAAACAGATCCGAGAAAGAAGTTGGTGAGGAAGCCTACAGGAAGCAGTCTCCCAAAATCGCCCATAGGGCGTAAAAAGTAACTACACAAAAGCCCTGTATTTTGGCATGCGGGGGCTACCCGAAACCCTAAACCCTAAACCCGAAACCCTAAACCCTAAACCCTAAACCTTGAACCCTCAACCCTAAACCCTAAACCCTCCTTGACTATGCTCCGGGGTCCGGGGCAGTCGGGCTCCACCGAGGTTTGGGAACGATGCGTTCGCTGCTCCTAGACTGTCACGGCTGGGACGGGTTTTAGGGTTTAGGGTTTAGGGTTTAGAGGGGTAATCTCTTTTGGTTAGGGGGGTTAGGGGCTCGGGGGCTTAGAGCGACCCAGAGCCAGCCTGCACCTCATATATATATATATATATATATAATATGTATATGGATGTGGAGCATATATATATATATATATATATATATATATATATATATATATATATATATATTACAGGTATGTAGAAAAGCCCGAAATGGACTCATTTTGGACCCTCCTTTGGAATATCGGTACACCCTCAACCTCCCACGACACTGAGCCAATTCCCCCTTGGTTGGACCTCAAAAAAAACCCTCAAAAACCCTTTACCGCGCCTGCACATCCAGAAAGCCCCAAAGCCCAAAAGCCCAACAGCCCAACACCCCACGTTTCGGGGTCTAGGGTTTGAGGTCAGTGTTTGGGGGTTGGGGTTCAGACTACTAATGTCAACGAGGTTTCCTGGGGTTACGGGTGGGGTCCTGTATCTTGCACACGGCCTGAACTCGACACACAACGACTCTAGCTGCGAGAAGTGGACATAGAGTCAACGAAATGGAGCGTCATGACACCAGTCAGCATTCGGACAACTAATCTGAGCTCAGATGTGGCTATCTCGCATCTCGTAGCGACAACCCTGCCCTGGTCGAAAATCGAAAACAGCCCTGCCACTGACAACACCCACAGCCTTGCATCACCCTCCAATGCCACTGCGGTTGTGCATCGAACTGACGCAAGCCCTGCGACAAAACATGTTGCATCGGAGAATCCGCAGGGGGGAGATGCACGTGGCGGGATTCATTATGTGATCCTCCAGAGCCACTTCGCGCATGCGACGCGGATTTCTTGCGTAAGCTTTAGGACGCTGACGAGGAGGTATTGTGGAAGGACAGCAAATGCGCCCTTGGCAACGCTGCCTTATGCTGCCTTACACCATGATTCCGTACATGTTGAGCAAGGTTTTACGTACATATATGCGTGGCACGTCTGTAGTTAGACGTATTGAGTTTTCCAATCCTGTTTTCAAACTGTTGCCTTCCTGAACGTCCTAAGTGCCAGCTTTGCGGAAGGTGGAATGGTCAATGGCATGGTCGACCTTTTGGGGGCGTTGCGCTCTCAAAAAAGCTTGTCACGTAACTACAAGTATATCATATCATAGTTCTCAATGCATCCAAAGCAGTCACACACACTGGCGTGTGTTCACGGCGCTCTCGGGCCTGCCGCCAAAGTGGGACATGATCATTGATAAGGCCCTCTATATCAATCCGAAGGGAAGAGATGGCATTGTTCTTGCTGATGACGCATCAACGCACGCAAACAATCCTCACCGTGACCTCAATGAAAAACCCGCTTCACACAGCTCCACAATGCATCGGCCAAAATGTCACAGAAACTGTCTTCATGTCCTTCTTGAAAAGGTTCCATTCCAAGCACAACGTAGTATGAGTGGCACGTCATCACCGATAACTTATTTCTCATGACATAATATCGTAACCCAAGTGTCCTCCCAGTATTGTAAGCCTCTACCCACACACGACAACCCTCATGCAACGCTCCTGATCTGATTTGCATATTACGATTCAATTGAATGGCGCACTTGCTAGTCAGCATAGTTCGTATGTGTGCCTGACGACAACTTCTAGCGTACTCCTGAACGTATTGTTCAATGCAGTCCATACTCTCCTGAATAAGTGGAAAAAGACATGAGTAACCTTCGCAAGGGTAGTGTTGTGGCAAATCCAGAGCATTGCAAAACCCTTTTAAGATGCTCTCTACTTGAAGTAGCCCAGACACCCTCGCACAAACAATGTGCGATCTGGTCCCAATAAATGGGAAAGTCCAAATCCTCAAAGCAGTCTCTCGCACGGCGACAAACAAAGAGAAGCTTCTTAAAATCAACTCACAGAGCACCAATAAAACAGCCTTTGCTACACTCCCGAAGCCAGTCGCTCGGAATCCAGGAACACTCACGTTGGAAAAACTGGTGTAGCTTGTCATGCCAACCACTTGTATTTCCCTAAACCTTCTCTTGCTCTGTAACTTATTCGACAATTCCAACACTCCATACTTAAACCAGGGGAATTGGGGAATTGAATTTACCAGGGTTACAGACTTCTGGAACTCTGGAAAAATTGCGAGTCTGGCATTCCGGATTCTTGGAGAACGAAGACATGGAGTTCTGGAACCATGGAACTTTGAACTCCAAGAAATGGCCGAATGTTAAACGTTTGGAATTCTGGAATTTGCGTCGTCATATTCTGATATGCATGCTAAACTTCAAAATGAGCATTCTTCACTACGCGAGCCATGATAAAGCCAGAAAGCACAGCCTTTTTTTACTGCATGTGGCTGAGTTATGACCACGTGCGCCAGCAATCTGTCTGCGTTGCTGGGTCAATCGTGCTACCATAATGTCAGGAACCGGCCTGCGCTCCTGTGTTTGGGCACGGTGCTTACTTGAGAAAAGTGCGCGGGCTAGTTCGTATCATGCTTCGTCCCGCGAAAGAAAATTCGTATCATATGATACGAACCACACGACCAGCGAAAAAAGTTCGTATCATATGATACGAACTTCACGACCTGTATAGTACGAACATGATACGAACTGCTTTTTCATGATACGAACCATGATACGAACTATGATACGAACTGAGGTTTTGCATGCAAAAACCGAAGTTTCCCAGCAGCTTGTAGATCACAACTCCAAACGTCAACACCCGGCCATTTCTTGAATTTGAGTGTTCTCAAGTTACAGAAGTCCATGTCTTCCTTCTCCAAGAAATCCAGAATGCCAGATTTGCAAATTTCCCAGACTTCCAGAAGTCCGGAACTCTGGAAAATTGAATTCTGGACCGAGAAGCCGCGAAGAAATGGAAAGCTGCAGTTCCGGAATTCCAGGTTTCCAGCCCCTGTCTATTCACGAATTCCCCCGGTTCAAGAATGGAGCGTTGGAATTGTCGAAAAAAGTACAGAACAAGATACGGTTTAGGGAATGCAAGTGGTTGGCAAGACAAGCTACATCAGTTTTTCCAACGTGAGTGTTACTGGATTCCGTGCGACTGGCTTCGGGAGTGTAACAAAAGCGCTCTGTGAGTTGATTTCAAGAAGCTTCTCTTTGTTTGTCGCCATGCGAGAGACTGCTTTGAGGATTTGGACTTTCCCATTTATTGGGACCAGATCGCACATTGTTTGTGCGAGGGTGTCTGGGTTACCTCAAGCAGAGAGCATAAGGCGTCTTGAAAAGGGGTTTGCAATGCTCTGGATTTTGCCAGGGATCACGAACTACCCTTGCGAAGGAAATTCATGTACTTGTTCTTCCACTTATCCAGGAAAGTATTTGCAGTCGCGACGATCAATACGAGCTTGCCTTGATACAAAGACTTGGGGCGATTTGAGGATTGCAATGCTTTCGACCCAAGGAGAACAGTACAGGCTGAGCGCCCCAGTTGCGCAACTACACAATTATACGTCCCATAACTACAGCTTGTTGCCATCCTCTCACTCATAACAGGCTTATGCGCCATCTTGTACCTGGCAGGCCCCACCCTGTAAGACCCCGACAACGAAAGGCAAAAATAAAAACATACCATTCAGGGCCTCGCTAAACCCTGAACCCCAACACCTGAAATCTGGCAAGGCGCCATTAAATTGAAGAGGAATCTGCAAATCATATCAGGAGGGTTTCACTCGGCATGAGGGTTGCCTTATATCGGTGCCGTCATGCCACTCATACTACATTGTGCAATCTTAGGTACTGGAACCTGCTTTTAAGAATGACATGAAGACATTTTCTGCGGCATATTGCCCGATGCATTGGGGGGCTGCATGAAGCGGTTTTTCATGCGTCATCAGCAAGAACAATGCTATCTCTTCCCTTCGGATTGATATAGAGGGCCTTATCAATGATCATGTCCCACTTTGGTGTTGAAAACTATATGATATACTGGTAGTTGCGTGACAAGCACTTTTGAGAGCGCAACGCCCCGAAAGGTCGACCATGCCATTAATCATTTAATAGTTTTAAGACAGGAATTTGGGATGATTGGAATTTCAACAATGGAGAATGAGTTTTTGAATAGGGGATTCATGGAACTACGTCTAACTACGTATCTATCACGTCCAGATTCCTAGACGTGCCACCCCTATATGTACGTAAATCTTGCTCAAGATATCCGGAATTGATGTTGCGAATTCCCTGCGCCGCAAAGGCAGCATAAGGCAGCGTTGCCAAGGGGCGGGCACATTTGCTGTCCTTCCACAATTCTTCGTGGTCAGCATCCTAAAGCTTGCGCAAGAAATCCGTGCTGCATGTGCGAAGTGGCTCTGGAGGATCACATATAATGAATCCCGCCACGCGCATCTCCCCCCTGCGGATTCTTCGATGCAACATGTTTTCTCGCAGGACGAAGGAGACCCTTTTTGTTGGGGGGGGTGGGGGGGGGGGCGGGGGGGGAATGTGGATGCTTGGGGGAGTTGCAAGGGCGATCAAGGTTGCTCGGGTGTCAGTTCGATTCCATCCGCAGTGGCATTGGAGGGTGATGCCTTGCTGTGTGACTTGTCAGTGGCAGGGCTGTTCTCGATTTTCGACCAGGGCAGGGTTGTCGCTACGAGATGCGAGATAGCCACATCTGAGCTCAGATTAGTTGTCCGAATGCTGACTGGTGTCATGACGCTCCGTTTCGTTGACTCTATGTCCACTTCTCGCAGGTATAGCCGTTGTTTGTCGAGTTCAGGCCGTGTGCAAGATACAGGACCCGACCCCTAACCCCAGGAAACCTCGTTGACATTAGTAGTTCAGACGAAACAAACATACTACTTTCATTCCGGTTCCTGAGGGGAGTAGAGAGCCCAAAATCCTCGCCGGTTGAGAGGGGTGAACGAGGGGTCTTCTAGGACTGGCCCTAAACCCTAAACCCTAAACCCTAAACCCTAAACCCTAAACCCCAAACCCCAAACCCCAAACCCCAAACCCCAAACCCCAAACCCTAAACCCCACTAAGCTGTTAGACGCCTGTAAGAAGCCCCAGGCTTCCTAAGTTCCACAGAGCAGTCGAAGAGTAGCTGTAGGCATCGGCCGAAGACGAGGCCCCACTTCGCCCAAACACCCACGGGTTTGGGGTTTGGGGTTTAGGGTTTAGGGTTTGGGGTTTAGGGTTTAGGGTTTGGGGTTTAGGGTTTAGGGTTTAGGGTTTGGGGTTTAGGGTTTAGGGTGTAGCCCTAAACCTTACAGGTCTCACAGCCGGCAGGCTACGGAATCGAGTTGGTGACGTCGTGGTCGAGGATGCTTTCGGCGACCCAGCCGTGAGCAACATCTCCGAAGGACAGTCCGAGCCCAGGGGTTGGGGTGGGGGGTTTAGGGTTTAGGGTTTAGGGTTTAGGGTTTAGGGTTTAGGGTTTAGGGTTTTACGGTTTAGGGTTTGGGGTTTAGGGTTCAGGCGTTTAGGTTTCAGGGTTTAGGGTTAACTAGTGGTTTTGGACGGAGGGTGCAATCTCCGGTGTTGTCAGGA
Source organism: Symbiodinium natans (assembly GCA_905221605.1). Classification (NCBI taxonomy): domain Eukaryota; class Dinophyceae; order Suessiales; family Symbiodiniaceae; genus Symbiodinium; species Symbiodinium natans. Next base: position 203,656 of record CAJNDS010002445.1, read on the forward strand.
GTGTTTCGTGGGTGCAATGTCATGTTGCTGTGCTGGCGCTTTGGTGGAAGCACGAGTTTCCCCGGGTTCGCAACCGATACGCTGTTCATCGAAATATGCCCCTGCACTCTGCAGCTTGAAAGCCCAAAGCCCGAAACCACTCCGGGACACCAATGCGTGATTAGCATGGCTCATGGCTGTACAATGGCCAAGGACATCCCTCAGACTCCCCATTCTATCATGATAAGGTGAGGTACCGAAGATGCTCATGTTATCCCCCATCATGACATAAACCCTAAACCCTGAACCCTGAACCCTAAACCCTAAAACCCATTCGAACAAAGGTGGTATTTGTAAAATAGAATCTCCCGCGATAGCCTTGTGGCTTCTAGGAGATGGCCCCTCCAAAATTTGTGGGGGGCGGTTCCTTAAAGCCTAAACCCTCAACCCTAAATCCTAAGCCCTAAACCCTAAACCCTAAATCCTAAACCCTAAACCCTAAACCCTAAACCCTAAGCCCTTTGCTGTCCAGCTAAACTACACTACCGGGAATCATCAGCGACCCGAAGGGAGCCAGAATTTTCAACACACCCCCCTGATATCATGTGTGCGCGTACGTATATAGTGTATGTGTACCTGTATGTGTAGGGAGAGAGAGAGAGAGAGAGAGAGAGAGAGAGAGAGAGAGAGTGGGAGGGAGGGAGGGAGGGAGGGAGGGAGGGAGGGAGGGAGGGAGGGAGAGAGAGCGAGAGAGAGCGAGCGCGCGTGAGAGTGAGAGAGGGAGAGAGGAAGAGAGCGAGAGAGAGAGAAAGAGACACACACACACACACACCAAACGAACCTGCGTTTTGCGAGTTTCATGCGCTGCGCCGTGAAATCGGGGCGCCCCCTGGAGCGCAACGGTGGGGGTGTGGGCAACCCCTTCATGCCTGGCAGAAGAAGACGAATGAGAATCAGTCTAGGGTTGAATAGGAAGAAGATGAAGAAGCATAGCAACAATGACAATAAGAAGGGACAAGAACAATCTAGAGAGGGGGCAGACCATTGGGTCGAATTGGTGGCCAGGCGGTTTAATCAACTATTTCTGTTTTCTCCTAGGAGAGGGACATACACTTCTCTGAGCACACAGTCGAGTTACTTCGTTCTTGTTTGGCACTTCTGGAAGAAGGCGAAGAAGAGACGTAGTTCCAAAAGTGTTGACCGTTACAAGGATTGGGGGGAGGAGGGTCCACGAGCCCGGGATCATACGTGTCTCTGCGTCTCCTCCACCCTTTGGAAGAACCTCAGCTAACCCCGAACCCAACCCCAAATTTTTTCCTATGGGATGGGGGAATTTTAAGGCATACACATTTAGATTGAAAGAGCTGCTGGGCACCCCGTCCTACTTGTATCTGCACCTGGGAGGAGTCAAGCGAGGGGTGCTCCTTGCTCACATGTACATTTGGGGGTTTGTCCCCGTCAAGGCGCGGACGGTTTGACGGACATGCATCATTGCTACGCTGCTAGACTGATCCCAATCTATCACAGGGCCGAAGTTCGGGGGCAGTTCCCGGGTTCGTTAGGTTCTTTTCGGACATCCTTTGTGTGCCATATGGTTGGATTTGGAGCTAAACCCTCAACCCTGAACCCAAATTCTTTAGATTTCTTGTTCATGCCAGTGCCCGTGCAGGTGGACTACTTTCGATCGAATCGGACCGGCATCGGTGCACCACTTGCTGGCGGACGGGACGTATCACCTCACAGAGAAAGCCTCTATCTCGCCACGGCCCGGGGCGTGGGAGGGGGGGCCCATCCCCGAACACTTGGGCTACACATAGTAGCAAATCCCTCAACAACTCAACAACCGGAAAGCAACTGCCCGAAGAACCTTAAACCCTAAACCCTAAACCCTAAACCCTAAACCCTGAACCCTGAACCCTGAACCCTGAACCCTGAACCCTGAACCCTAAACCCTAAACCCAACCTGGCCCGCGCAGGCCTGGGCGGATGAGGTGGCCTTCCTGAAGGCGCCTCGGCATCAGTCCATGAAAGCGTCCAGGAATGAGCCTGCATAGAGCAGTTTATGTGTTTAGGGATGAGGATACATTACGCGTGTATGTAGAGTCTATATGTATATGTATGTGTATATACATATATATATATATGCATATGCATATGTATATATATATATGTATATATGTATATATGTGTGTGTGTTGTATGTGTGCAACTAGATACACGTTGCTTTCTCGGTTTCGGGTTTAGGGCTTAGGGCCTAGGGCCCTAGGGGCTGACATGCGTAGAGGTTAGGTTTCTGCCCGATCAGCTGGACCGTCAGGATGATGCTATCGGGACCCTCTTACTTTGTGGTACTTTACCGTAGCTTTAGATCCTTACCTTTTTTGGGTTTATTGGGTTTCTTATTAAGGCAGCTAAAAGTTTAATTTTTAGCTACCCTCCTGAGTGCAGCCAAGCTTAGTTTTTTGTCCAAGTGGCCTGTTTTGACGTTCCGAAAGGTGGCATTGGCAGCAGTTGTGATCCGTCATAGGCTGCTCCATCAAGAATCCCTGACAATCCCTCAACACCCTACACCCTCAGCCCTGACCGGGCTCTAAGTCCTGACCCCGAAATCTTAAACCCTAAAGCCCTAAACCCTAAACCCTAAACCCTAAACCCTAAACTCCTTTAGGGGGGGGAGGCGGGGAGGGTGTCCCATGTCGCAAGGAGCTTCGTGGCCGTGCGCGCAGCGCCGCTGCGAAGTCCCGATGCCGGGCCGAACTCCTGAAGTTAAACCCTCCTGGGCCCAAGGTACTATGGGGGTCGGAATAATAACGGTTTAGGGTTTAGGGTTTAGGGTTTCGGGTTTAGGGTTTAGGGTTTAACAGTATTCCCTTATGGCCCTATATAATGAATACTAGAATAAGCCCACTCTAACGAGTAGGGTCCCTAAACCCCCCTTTGGGCCCTCGCTTGGTTTCAGGAAGCTCGGGGTTCAGGGTTTAGGGTTTAGGAAGTTCAGGAAGTTCAGGAAGTTCAGGAAGTTTCGGAAGTTTAGGAAGTTTAGGAAGTTTCGGAAGTTTAGGAAGTTCAGGAAGTTTAGGAAGTTTAGGAAGTTTAGGAAGTTTAGGAGGTTTAGTAAGTTTTTGAAGGTGTAGGAAGCCTCGGAAGTTTTAGCGTTTGGGGTTTCGGGATTGGGGTCTTTGACAGTTGGGCCTTTTCCCCTCAAGCAGCCTTCACCCTAAACCCTCAACCCTAAACCCTAAACCCTAAACCCTAAACCCTAAACCCTAAACCCAAACCCTAAACCCAAAACCCTGTTCATGTCGGCCAAGGACACGCGCGGCAGATTTTTCCGCACTCCTTCTGCAGAACCGGCTGGTTCAAGGCCTACGTCTTTTTGTAGGGTTCAGGTTTTAGGCTTTAGGGATAGGTTCATGGGTGGTTATCATTCGGGCTATAAGCAGGCTACCTTACTTATAACCTACCTATGGCTACCCATGCACCTTCAAGTTGTGGGCTTCTTCACCTCAAAACCCATAAGAGCCTGAACCCTTGGGACACTATCGGGTGGGGGGGCGGGGCTACACAGCTATGCAATCGCGCCATCGGGAGTGCAGCCCTGAAACTGCAGCAAAGGCGCGCTCCCGCGGGCGTACGCTGATACACCCTAAACTTTGAAACCCCTAAAGCCTCAACTTTTCAGCGTGCAGGTGCCGATGCTGTCGGACTGCACCGACTTCCTTTGGAGGTGTGTCTTCTGTGTCGCAAGCCCTAGGGTTCAGGTCGTTTGAAACGTTCCCAACTCTCAGCCCGAAACGCTGAGCTCCAAGCCGTAAACCCTAAATCCCCAAATCCCCAAACCCCCCGTCCCGACTATTCATCCCCGGTCCTCTGCCTCCAGGACCCTTCGTGCTGGATGGCTGCAAGGCGCCTCGTTGTGAGGGTTTAAGGGCGCAGTGGCCCTCCAAGGCACTTCATTCTGGGTTTCGTGTTTCGGGTCTAGGCTTTTCGGGAACAAAGCCTCGTTTTGTTGGTGTTCTTAAAGGACCGGAACTTCAATGAGGCCGCATGGGCCTCATCGAATTACTTGTGGTCTAAGGTCTAACGACTTTCTCCCAACTCTAGTCTGCATGGAGGTTTTGAAGTTGTACTAGGGCAGGGGTTGGGACTAAGTGGACGCTTACATCCCCACTAAACCATAAACCCTAAACCCTAAACCCTAAACCCTAAACCCCAAACCCTAAACCCTAAACCCTAAACTCAATCCCAAACCAAGGCCCAAGGCCTCAACTTAGAACCTGAATCCCTGGGTCAAAACTGCAGTTCTCCGACCAGTGCGCCCCAAACCCCAAACCCCAAACCCCAAACCCCGATCCCCGAACCCCGAACCCCGAACCCCGAACCCCAAACCCCAAACCCCAAACCCCAAACCCCCAAACCCCAACCCCCAAACCCCAAACCCCAAACCCCAAACCCCAAAAACCCCAAACCCCCAAGCCCCAAGCCCCAAGCCCCAAACCCCAAACCCCAAACCCCGAACCCCAAACCACAAACCCCAAACCCTAAACCCGAAACCCCAAACCCCAAACCCTAAACCCCACACCCTCAACCCCCAAGGGGGGGGGGGAAAGTAGCCCACGGCGTGGCATCCTGGCAAGGCCCAATCTCCCCGGACCAGCACTTGCCGGACTTGCTGCCGCGGCGGTCCTGCCACACGACCCGCTCTGCAGAGGGAACGTCCGGGTCGAGCCCTAAACTTCAAGGGGTTTTGTAGGGTCTAGCCCTAAACCCTAAACCCTAGAAGGTAAACCCTAAGCCATAATTCCACCCGAAACCCTAAACCCTAAACCCTAAACCCTAAACCCTAAACCCTAAACCCTAAACCCTAAACCCTCAACCGCATTTCAGGGTTTTAGGTTTTGGGGGATTGGCGTTCAGGGCGCCTCGAACTTTTTTCAAGTGCCTGAGACAAGCAAGGCAAGCTGCTGAGCACCGCCGTGGGCGTCGCGACGAAGCTCCTGGTGTCGAGCAGCTGCGCCCAGCCCCGAATCGATTCTGTGGGGGGGCTCTGGCTCTATAGGGCTTTTGGTAGAGTTTCGGGTTTAGGGTTTAGGGTTTCGGGTTTAGGGTGGTTTGTGGCAGAGTTTCGGGTGTAGGGCTTTGGTTTTTGTTTTGGGATGTTTAGGGTGCGGGGTGTTTTGGGGATCTAGGCTTGTTTCTGGTTAATTTTTGCTGCGGGCATTGCAGGTGGGCATCTGCGTTTCGGGCTTGCGTTAAGGCTTCTTAGGGTCTTGGGCCTGACAGATTCGCGCCTGGGTTTAGGGTTTTGGGGCTTTTTGGGGTTGTGGGGTTTTGGGTTTCCCCTGGTCCTTACTTAGTAAGGAATGGGGGAAAAAGGTACCCCACTTACTCCCTTAAAGGGTATATATAGGGGGAATTAGGCTACTTCATTCCCTCTTTCCCTACTAAGAACTTGCCAGTTTTGGGGGTTTTGGGGGCCTTACAAAGTGCTGCAACCAGCTCCAAAAAAGGGTACCTTTATCTACACCATACGACCCCACCCCCCCTGCCCTCCGCCCAAATCGGAGCTGGGTCTCGCGAGGCCTGGCCGACGACGCGCAGTTCCACGCGGCCTGCGCCCTGAGCGAAGCTTCGGCTGTTTAGGGGGGTTTATAGGGCTTTAGGCTTTAGGCTTTAGGGTTTAGTGTTTAGGGTTTAGGGGTTAGGGGTTGGGGGTTTAGGGGGTCTGGGGTTTAGGGGGTTTCGGGTTCAGGGGGTAATTTGGTTCGGGGTCACGGTTTGGGGGTTGAGGGTTTGGGGGTGTTTTCTGCTGGGGGCGCAGAGGGTGTATGGATGAGCGTTCGGCGCTAAGGAAACGGTTTTAGGTTGGGATGTTCCCCCTATACTAATAGTCGTTAATAGGGATTATACTCGGGGTACTATAATCCCTATTAAGGACTGTTCGTATAGGGGGAACATCCCAAGGTTTAGGGGGCAGAAGCCTGCTTGCGAGACATCTGCCGTGTTTTGCCCTCTTGCGCTCGCGGCAGAAGTGCATCTCCATCAGCAAACTTTCCGCCTGGATGTTTGGTGCCCCTTCAGGCAACAAACAGGTGTGACCTTGCAGGTTGCTAACCCTCAACCCTCAACCCTCAAGCCTCAACCCTCAACCCTCAACCCTAAACCCTAAACCTTAAACCCCAAACTCTAAACCCTAAACCCTACGGTAGACCCAGGAGATGGTCTCCATGCAGGATCTGGACATGGACTCTTGGAGCTAAATGCTGTCGGATTGCGGTTTAGGGTTCAGGGTTTAGGATTTAGGGCCCGAACCCTCGACCCTTCATGCCTTCAGAGCCCCCAACAAGAACCCTAGTATAGGGGTCGGGATAATTTCTAACCATATTCCCTTATGGTCCCTCTATGAATTATTCAAAAAACAACCCCTCAAAACCCAATTTCCAATTCTTCAGGCTCCTACATTAAGAGCCCCTTTTCCCACCCTGAGGCCGCTGCGCACTGGGAGGTGGTGGCGCTACTCCTGCGCCTCGCCCTCTTGTAACACTAGCTTGGTAGCCCAGGTCTTTTTTTTCTCATGACAAAGTGGCTATCCCAAAGGCTCGCATCCTCTCTCACTTGAAGGTGTTTAGGGTTTGGGGTTGACGGGCTTTAGGTTTTAGGGTTTAGGGTGAGGCTACTCTGGGTAGGACATCGGAGTCCATCTGTACGGGTGTTGGCCCCCCAAGCCTGAAACACCCCCTAAACCCTAAACCCTAAACCCTAAACCCTAAACCCTAAACCCTAAACCCTAAACCCTAAACCCTAAACCCTAAACCCTAAACCCTAAACCCTAAACCCTAAACCCTAAACCCCTACCCTAAACCCTAAACCCTAACTAAACCCTAAACCCTAAACCCTAAACCCTAAACCCTAAACCCTAAACCCTAAACCCTCAACCCTCAACCCTCAACCCTCAACCCTCAACCCTAACCCTAAACCCTAAACCCTAAACCCAAAACCCTAAACCCTAAACCCTTGAACAACCCCTGAGGCCTGAGCCCTCTGCCCTGTCTCATCCTCTGGGCCTGCTAAATCAGCAGCCCTTGAGCCCCAAAACACATACCCTAAAACCCTAAACCCCAAGCCCTAAACTTAAAACCTTTACACCCTAAACCGCAAGCCAACCACAAGCCCTCAACCCTCAACCCTCAACCCTCAACCGAAAACCCTAAACCCTAAAGCCTACTAAAGCCCAAAACCGAACTTCTGACAGGCTCCTCTGCGACGGCTGCCGCCTGGATGGCCGCGGATTCACCGCGGGGGCCCTCGACCAGGTGGCACTCTTCGTGCTCGGGGGGGGGGGGTTATGCAGGGGTCGGAATTACTAAAAAAGCTTATTCCCTTACGGTTCCCATTAGAAAAGTTCTAGAATACACCCCCCAAAAAACCCCTACTTTGACTATTGAAGGCCCAGAAAGTCTATACAGTAGGGTTTAGGGTTTAGGGTTTAGGGTTTGGGGTTTAGGGTTTAGGGTTTAGGGTTTAAGGGGTTCAGGGTCTTAGGATTCAAGACGTCATGAGGCCGGTGGAGGGTTTGGGGAGCCTGGGGCTTCAGGGCTACACCTGGATTTTTGGAACCCAACACCCCTGAACACCCTAAGCCCGGGACCGCCAAAACCCCGAAACCCCGTAAACCCTAAACCCCCTAAACCCTAAACCCTAAACCCTAAACCCTAAACCCTAAACCCTAAACCCTAAACCCTAAACCCTAAACCCTAAACCCTAAACCCTAACCCTAAACCCTAAACCCTAAACCCTAACCCTAAACCCTAACCCTAAACCCTAAACCCCCAAAAACTCCCCCAAACCCCCAAACCGTTCAAAGCCCCTCAAGACCCCCCAACAAAACTCCTCCCCTCAAGACTCCTCCCCAACTCCCCCAAAACCCTCCAAACCCCTCCCAAAAACCCCCAACCCCCCCACAAACCTCCAAAACCCGCCCCAAACCCCCCCCCCCCTCTCCCCCCTCTCCCCCCTCTCCCCCTCTCCCCCCTCTCCCCCTCTCCCCCCTCTCCCCCCCCTCCCCCCCCCTTCCCCCCTCTTCCCCCTCTCCCCCCTCTCCCCCCTCTCCCCCCTCGTCCCCCCTCTCCCCCCTCTCCCCCCTCTCCCCCCCTCTCCCACCTCCCCCCCCCCCGCCCCCCCGCCCCCCCAAACCCCCAAAACCCTCAACAGGTTCTATGGACCTTCGGAAGTTTGGTGATCGAGGCCACCCGCCTCAAGCGAGTGCGCCCCCACGAGGTGCTTTTCGGGTTTTGGGGTTCGGGGTTTAGGGTTTGGGGTTTAGGTTTTTTTGGGGGGGTTTGGGGTTTAGGGTTAGACCCAAAACCCTGAACCCTAAACGCCGCAAGCCCCAAGCCTGAACCCTGAACCCCCACAACGCTGAACCCTAAACCCTAAACCCTTAAGACGACATCGGCAGAACTGGTATGTATATAATATCATTCGGACTTCAACCCTCAGCCATAAAATCGCTTGGCCGCAATCGGTGCCTCGTCCGCGGCTTGTGGGGCTTCGAGTTCGACCTCAGGGGTTTAGGGTTTAGGGTTTAGGGTTTAGGGTTAGGGTTTAGGAGATGAGGCCTGGGGCCTATGAGGCTCAGCCATACATGGGGGGCTGCCCAAGAACCTATCACCTTGGGGTAACCGGGGGGATGAGATCTTGTTTTGGGCCCTAAGCCCCAAACCCCAAAAAGCGTTAAAAACCCTAAACCCGAAACCCCGAAATCCCGAACCCTTACCTTCAAGCCCAAACCTCAAACCCTACTCGAAGGATCACGGGTAGTTATAAGAAAGGTTAGAAGTGCCTTAGGCAAGGTTATACTAGAGTTACCTTACTTGTAACCTCACTTATAGCCACCCATGAACCTTCAAGTAGCTAAGCTCTGGGATTCCCCCCTGGTCCAGGAGCCCCTGGCGTACCTGCAGGCTGCAAGGGCGGTCCCTGGGCGCAAGCAGTGGCGCTTCAGGGTTTATCTCTGCTCCTCAGCCTTCGCAACCCCAAATTCCAGTCAGTCATAGGGTTTAGAGGGTTTAGGGTTAATGGGGGTCCCTAAACCTACAACTTCAAGGGGTCGATTCCGGGTAGATAGTCCTCCAGGTTTGCCCCTCGTGCGAGGGTTTAGGGTGTTTAGGTTTCATTAGGGTGTAGGTTTCAAGATTTGGGCCCTAGTATTCGTCTTGCACACTCTTACAGAGTTCGACTACATCCAAGGAAACTGCCCAACAAAAGAACCCTGCACCCTAAACCCTAAACCCTAAACCCTAAACCCTAAAACACCCTACAAACCATCAGGCTTCGTGTACATTGCTTGGGCCGCTTAGGGCGAAAGGTCAGCACAAGGCAGGCCAACAAAACCCGAAACCCTAAACCCTAAGCCCTAAACCCAAAACCCTAAACCCTAAACCCTAAACCCTAAACCCTAAACCTTAAACCCCTTACTCCTTAAACCCTAAACCCCTTACCCCTGAAACCCTACACTCGCACCCCCAACACACGGCGGCGCGCCTGCTGCGCTGAAGCGTGCGCCCAAGGCAGCGCAAGCCGTGCCAATCTCAGCCTGGCGTTCGCGGAGGGAGCCCCATTCCTTCGGCAGGTCCTTGGGAGCGGGGTTGAGTGGGGGGGTTGGGGTTTAGGGTTTAGGGTTTAGGGTTTAGGGTTTAGGGTTTAGGGTTTAGGGTTTAGGGTTTAGGGTTTAGGGTTTAGGGTTTAGGGCTTAGGGTTTAGGGTTTAGGGTTTAGGGTTTAGGGTTGGGAGGGTTTGGGGGCTTCAGGTTCAGGGCTTTGGGTTTGTTAGGACCTCAGGGTTAGGGCTTCTGAGGGCTGAAGGCTTAGGGTTTAGGGATCCCCTTTAACTGCCGAAGGGAAGGCGGGCTTCTTCCAGCACGTCGGGATCCAAGCCCTAAACCCTAAACCCTAAACCCTAAACCCTAAACCCTAAACCCTAAACCCTAAACCCTAAACCCTAAACCCTAAACCCTGAACCCTAAACCCTAAACCCTAAACCCCAAACCCCTAAACCCTAAACCCTAAACCCTAAACCCTAAACCCTGAACCCTGAACCCCTAAAACCCTAAACTGGGCTCTGGCTTCCGTCGGGTTGGGGTGCGGAGGCCGCCCTGCCAGCGTGTTCTGCGAGGACCGCGGCTCGGCCTGGTGGTGTCACAGGATCTTTGGTTTACCACTTTCGGGGGTTTAGGGTTTTTCAGGGTTTTCAGGGTTGTTTTAGGGTCTTTTAGGGTTTTTGAGGGTTTTTGGGGTTTAGGGTTTGGGGTTTGGGGTTTAAGGTTTAGGGTGTATGGGTTTATGGGTTTAGGGTTTAGGGTTTATGGGGTCAGGGTTTATGGGCTAAGGGTTTAGGGTTTAAGGTGCAGGGTTTCGGGCTTAAGGGCCTTGAGGGCTTCTGGTTTGTCGATGTCGGAGACTTGCCATGGCCTGGAAACGGTTGTGATTCTCAGGGGACTCTGCAAAGTTAGGCAAAGTTTCAAGTCTGCCTGGGCTGCTTAGTTTTCTTTCAAGATAGAGCGCCCCCCCCCCCTCCCCCCCTCAGACCAGGCCTGCGTCTCTGCTTGAGTGAAGCCATACTAAGAATATACAGAAGTGAAGTCGCAATAGCAATAGTAACAACAGATAACAACAGTGACGTCACAGCAGTGATCGTGAAGTCACACGAGTTGTATCTTCACCTTGCAGGCTCTGTGTCCACGATGGGCAGCTGCACCTCGGCTTCAGTTTAGATTTAGGGTTTAGGGCTTGGGCCTTACAGATTCCCCAAGTTCTCCCATCCCCCCCCCACCCCAATAGGTTCTTATCAACACACCCTAGACCCTAAGCCCTGAACCTCAACCCCTTAATCTTAAATCCTAAGCCCTAAACCTTAAACCCAACACCCGAAGCCCCGAGGTCTTCTAGTGGCGGAGCAATGAGTCACGAGCAAGAGCAGAAGACCGATCCGAAGCACCCTAAACCCTAAACCCTAAACCCTAAACCCTAAACCCTAAACCCTAAACCCTAAACCCTAAACCCTAAACCCTAAACCCTAAACCCTAAACCCTGCACCCCTGAAAAGGGGGGCACAGTACAGGGGCCTCTTTGGCTTGGTTTGGGGTTTGGGGCTTAGGGTTTCGGGTTTGGGGTTCAGGGTCCTTTTCGTTGGGCAGTTTATACTCTGATTGAGGCTATCCTGAGGTTTAGGGTTTAGGGTTTAGGGTTTTGGGTTTAGGGTTTAGGGTTTGGGGTTACCCTTATAAAGTGTACTAGGTATATTTGGGGGGTCTAGGTGCAACTGGGTCATCGTTGAAGAGAGTCTGAGACTTTTCTTGGTACTTGAGC